>JAFIRS010008805.1:0-14428 GCA_018342105.1 Gonioctena quinquepunctata | reverse complement strand
TTTTTTGCAAATACCCTGGTGACAGCAGCTGCCCTTATAATATGTAAAGATTATGTGGAAACATTTAAGTATATTCATTATTAGAAAAAGAGAGTGTGACTATACTTTACACGAGAAGTTGGGGTGATATAAGTGAATATGGTTAATTTCATAATGTTATCTATTCGATCGTACGAATTGATTTTAAGTTCGTCCATTTCGCGATAGATTTTTTTTGTGAAATAATGAAGAAAGTTTTCATATATGATTTTTTATTCCAACAGAAAAGAAAACGGTCCAAAGACACGTTCCCCCGTTACAAAAAAAATTATTCTGAAAAGTACAGATTTATTGTATTGCTATTGGCAACATTGTGTTTCGAAAAATCATTTTGAACAATGAAAATAATATAGTTGGACCAGTAGAAAACAAATTCTGTAAATCATGAATTCTTTTATGACCTGGCAACCTTGGAAAATAAACAAAATTAAATATAATCCGAATGTCAACAAACTTATACATTTTTTCCCACTATCACTCAATTTTTGAGCAAAGTGGCAACACCGCACAGTTATCGTGCGTCGTACTTATAGATGAAGAACAAAATTCCACCCAATTATCGACAAATTATTGCCGTATGAATCGTAAAAATAAAAATTACCAACTTATTTATAAATGAAAAATAATTGATGAATTATTCCGACCAAAAATCAATGTGCTGGAAATTATGTGTACCGTTCCTGCAAAGTTGAATGTGTCACCTTTTCAGCCAAATATACAAAATTTAAATTACTTCTTCACGATGGAAAGAGTAAAATATGTACTGAATTACCTCAAATTAGGATTAATAAACTTCTTACCTCAGATCCTTGAATGGTGCGAAGGGTGAAGATATGGTCAATGAGTGGGAGTTCCCTGCACTTCTGTCTATCACAATAAAACCTACAAACACAATAAGTTCAGATTTTCAGATGTTTCCGCTCCTTATGCAACTTCTATTATTGAAAATGAGGAATTAGATTTGATATCGAATCTATAAAGGAAAATCGATGGAAAGTCGATGATCCTCAACAGAGAATAAACTGTCCTGAATAAGACAATATAAATTGTCCAATAACTAGACAGGAACAGTTTCAATAACCCGTATTCTCTGGGAATAATTCTTTGATGAGATGTTTCTAGGAACACATTTCCACAAAAATATTCTTTTACGATTTTGTCATCACGTGCCGTTGTCAACACAGAAACGTCTTTCAGATTGTTTTTCTTTTCCGTTCTAGAATGTACAGCATAACGATAACTATTGATGAACACTCACAAATGTAGTCATATTCAGTTGGAATACTTGATCACCAACCACTAGAGTGGATTAGGATTTGATTCAATTCCCTACTCCGGAGTTCTGATGGAATGAATAGTTGCCTTCGAAGCAATTCGACATGAAATCTCAGAATAACATTTTAATCTTCCCAGGCAAAACTCCAATTTGCATCCTGAATCCCGACAGTTATTCACTTGATTAGCCATCTATCGATAGGGTGCGCAACGAAATATCTATACGGTATATTATCTTTCCATTCAGCTGTCAAATTCACGTTTCGAAAACTCAACATCATTGTAACATCTGCAAAACATGACTTCGAGAAGAAAAGTCAAAACAAAGAATCCTCCAATATGCGAATAAAACTGGAATAACTCATGAGACCTACATAGAACAGGTGAGTTGTAGAATATATTTCCCAATATTTAGGGTCAGAAAAATACACATATATATTTCGGTAATTCAATTCCATCAATTCTAGAATGCTCAATCTAACCTATTATCTTTACGTTCCAGATTTCCAGTTGACAAATGGCCAGCCGATAATTGGGATGGAATGGATTATTGCCATTGAAAGAACACAGTAATCCACAGTGTGGCTAATTTAAACTTGACATGGTAGAACTAACCCAAATGACCTCTCACAACATGACTACGATCCATTCCAATAATTCACCCTTGGGGGTCAATCCAGAACCCAAATACGCGACTCAGTCAGTCTCTGATTCCCCCAAACGACAATCCCGTTCACGGGGTGCACCTGATTTCGTTGGGAAAGAACGCTGGTCAAAAAATGAGCCTGAATGAGCAGTAACTGAATACGTCGGACTTTGCGTATCCTTTCATTGGTAGCCCACTGCTAGGGGTATTGGTTGAAATTTTTTCATTTATGATCCTGGGGTTTTTTTGGCAGTATTTCCGTAAATATGTTGTTGGAACCATTTGGGGTTATTGAAATGATTATCCTCCCATCAGGAGTTAAAGGTATTGGAATTTCCTCATGGGGTATTTGCTTTCTTTGCCAGTTGATCCACTTTTCCATTATATGTGGTTTCTGAGTGTGCTTCTACCTTTCAAATAAAAAATTTCTGCCTATAATAAAATCGATTCATTTTTTTTGAAATGATTATTTAATGATTTTTAGATGTGACTTTAGTTAGATGATAGCGTCAAAAAAAAATATAGCTTGGGTTTAAATTGTTTGTGCAGAAAAGTATAAACATTTGAGATTTGCCAAAGAATACGGCGGTATAGATAAATGTTTGTTTGCCTTCTTTGGAATTGCCGATTCAATTTGCGGTATTATTATAGAAGCACTGATTATCCCAGGGTTATTGGTAGCATCGGTGAGGATGGGTGTTTATTTCTGATATTAATGCATAACTTGTGTGTAAATGTAATTCCCAAATGAATGCATTGCATATATTTTTTGGGAAAAGTTATCTAAATATCTAATAAATGTGTAAGTAGGTTTATTTTAACAGTTTCTGCTATGAAGTTTTTGTATTTCTGATAACTTCCCTTCTCATATTTCAAACAAAAAAATGTATATGTTCAGTATGAATCTCCAGATTTTGATTATTGAGATGATTGAATCTATTCTATAAACGTTTCTTCTGATAAAAATGACGCTGGAGTTCTGGACGAGGTTAGAGCTTCAACACTCAGAAATTCGATAAGTGGATTTCATCGCTCCAATGCACTTTTTAATGATTTTCAGATGTCGGGTTTAAGTAGTGTTTGTTTGTTTTTTTTCCCCGTCCATAGAGGATACTGCCATAGTCAATAATGAAACTCATAATTTGTAGTAGTTAAGACCTTTTTTTAGACCTTGGCTCACCATGTTAAATTATTATTAAAGGGGAAGTTCTGTTTCTTTTTCTGTACAATTTCATCATCAAACCAGAAATGTTAGTGGAAGTAAAATTACGGGTTTCCCAATGCCTTGGGGGCAAATTTCAGATAATCGATATGGGTAGATAATGGTCAACAGCTTCATCCAAGGACCTCAAACACTGATCAAACTTTTTTGTTCGAACAAAATAAAAAAAATCATCTACATATTGGATTATGTTTGTTTAAAGATGGAATGGTGGTGCTTCAAACCATTTTCGGATATCAGTGCAATATCAACATCATATTTTACTGAGCTCAGTTCATCAAAAACAGCTGATCAGCATTCATTCCAAAATTTGTTTTCAATAATAGTCATGAGCATATACTTTTGCTGCATAATTATGTTTGAATTTATATTTTGATTTCGTCAAAAGATTTGACAACATATAAAACTATTGGAACTTTATTTTTTACGAATCAATAATTCCCAAAGTTGGATATGGTAGAAGATGATCTTTGGGGCCCTCGAAAGGAAAGGGAAACATAAAAATTTGTAGGAGAAGCGGAATTTGTTTTCCTTTTTTGGATGGTTTGTATCTGGTTGGTAAAAAAGTACCTGTATGTTACAGGTAGTTGGAGTTTTCTAGATGTAGAAAGTTGCGGGAGAAATAATAAAAAAGATTTCCAACATTTTTTTGTTGTATTTTTTTTGGGGGCTAGGGGTGGGAAATTATGTTGATTCTGTATATCCTTTGGGGGCCCAAATTTATTTAAATTTTTTTGGCTGCGGGAGAAGACCCCGATCAGTTCTTGCTGTTTGTTCCTATGGAAATTAGGTTCTGTTCAGCCAAAAATTTTTTAATTTCCAGTTTGTTCTTCAAACTTCAAAAAAAATACATATATATATATATATATATATATATATATATATATATATATATATATATATATATATATATATATTGATCATATTCACAATTTGAGAAAAAACTATTTCGAGGGCCCTCAGAGCTAAGGGTTTTTTCCATTTTTCTCGTGAATGATTGATGCAGGCGATTTTTGTACTACTAGGCCAATCAATAGAGATTTTTCTGCTCTATTGATTTTGTTACAAAATACTACCACCCAAAACTCCAGTGGATCGAACGGAAGACTACTCGTAGTTATACCCCGTTATGTCTCCTACTCTCAACTGTCATTGCAGGACCCGCAAAATCCTTATGGAAAATGGCTCTCGGCTAAATTCACTGAAACTCTGCAAAGAGATAAATTGTGATGGGCCCAATGGGCACAACCTCTATTTCAACCCCCGATCCCCACAGCCCCCCCAAAATTTTCCGGTTGGAATGCAAATTTAAATTACTTTAAATGTTTTTTCACGCCCCCCCCTTTCTCCAACCGTCAATATTTCCCCCCCCGACCTCCCCCCCCCAAACCCCCCACCCCCCCTTCATTTAAACCCCCTTCCACACTTTCAAGGTTGAAAATTTTTAATGATTTCATTTTAATTTTTGGTTTTTTTTTCATATATATGTATATATGTAAAAACATTTGGACACCCCCCCTCACCCCCGCACCACCACCCCATCCTTTAACGCCCCATTACACAAATTGCAAAGTTAAATATTTTTTCAATTGATTTTTTTATAATCTTTTATGTGTATACTATGTATTTAAAATATGTAATATATATATATATATATATATATATATATATATGTTTAACCTTGAAAGTGTGTGGGGTGTTAATAAAGGGTTGGGGGGGAGGGGCGAAAAGGGGAGAGGGTTTTGTATGTATAAATATATATAAATATATATCTATATATATATATTTATATATATATATATATATATATATATATATATATATATATATGTATATATATATATATATAACCCCAAATGGAAAAATATTTAATCTGTGTTAATGGGACATTCATAAATGATGGGGTGGGGGGGGGGGGTGGTGTGTGGGGGGTGTGTCTTAATGTATACATATTTATATATATATATATATATATATATATATATATATATTTATATATATATGACAAAAGCTTCAAAAGATTGAAATGAAATGATTAAAATTTTTTAAACCCTTTAAAGTGTGCAATGGGGCGTTAATGAAAGGTTGGGGGGGGTTGGGGGGGGGGGTGTGGTGAGGGTAGAATGTGGGATTCCCGGGTTGGGGAAAGGGTGAGCAGGAAACGCTTTTAAGATTAATTCAAATATTGCATTAACACACCGGAAAGTGTACTTTGGGGGGGGTGTAGGGGGGCTGGGGTTGGGAAAAGGAGTTTTGCCCATCGGACTTGATCAGCATACCGAATACTATCTTTTTTTCAGAGTTTCAGCGAATTTAGCCGAGAGCCATTTTCCATAAGGATTTCGGGGGTCCTTCGTTATAAGCATCTGAAAGCATTTTTTAAACGTTTTTTTTATTTGTTCTTGAAAACCATTAAGAATCTCGATTTTTCAATGGACGAATTGTAGAGAATCTTAACCCATTAGCGCCTAGCATCATACGGGCTCACTACGCACCATTTTTTTCAGATGTGTGGTGGGGATAGTTGCACAGTCTCTTCTTAAGTTTATCCATATCAGTTGGCTTTCGACACTTCATTCTTTATACAAATGACCCGGTGAATTGTACTCGTTCATTTTATTCGACTTTAAACGATGTTGTTGTTTTTTTGCAACGAGTTTTACATAGACAAAATGGAGGACATTAATTTTGTGTAAGTATAACAATTCCTTGTCTTTTTTAAGAGTTATATCATTGTAATCGTTCTTCGATCAAACTGAAATATCGTACTGATTAGTGATAATGTAGTTTCCGCAAAAGTGTTGCAAATTTTTTTTTTCTGGATGGAATGAAAATTGGGTGTTCCCATATGGAACCGCTAGGCGCTTTTGCGAATTTTTTATTTTATTTTTAAGAATAATAATTTTCACAGTGGAATTACGTTACGAGAGCATGGAGCATTGCTTATGCATCAGACTCGGAAACGGAAGTCGCAAAGGTATGCATAGAACCTCAGAGAGCCACGTGCTGACTGATGAGGACTCCACAGAAAAAAGACGAGGGAGGGTTAGCTGATAATCTGAGCTCCCGACGGCTTACTGCTGGAGCCGAGATACGTTTCACGAATTTAGGAGAGTTGGTGGAATCGCGGATGATTTGAACGGTGATTTACACAATGAAATTTCGGCGGGAACAAACTATGTCCACTGGTAATACTAAAAAAAAACTAACAAGGCTGAATTGAAACTTCCTGAGAAGTTCCAGCTTATCAAAATATTGTGACGACGCGGACTTATTATTTACTGAGCATTACTTTCCGAAAGACAACTATGATATGTACAAATATATGACCCATTGTGAACAATTCGAACTTTTACTGATGAGTTATTGCAGGTCATTTGCCAGCAGACAACAAATTATACACTTTGTCAAAATTATTACAAGTTGTATTTTTTGCAAAGAATGATTACGAGTTGTGTGCAGAATGTACGCCCCTTGTTCAAATGCTCCAAGATGAAACATCAAAAATCATTTCGATACAATATATTTCTAGACTACTGGACCGAATATCCTTTTATAGAGCTCTTATGAGAAAGCAAGATAGAGGAAGTTATTGCACCACCCTCGAAAAAAATTGGAATCAACACTGGATGGATAACAGCGTTGTTACCGTAGCTAATTACTTCTTATGGGTTCAGTCGATTCAAAGTGATCGGTTTTTCCGATCAGAAAAAAAAAGAAAGGTTTCAATCACAAAACCACACTTATAATTCAATTTCTGACATACCTTACAAGATACAGAAATCTCCAAAATCGACGGAAAGAGCCTCAGAATGAATGAAGACTTGAGGGTTTGATAACTCAGGTCATTACGTGATACCGGTCCCTAACGACAAAATTAGAAGATGCGCCGGGGGGGTAGGGGTAGGGGTCGCACAATTAGCAAGTGTGATTAGGTTAATGTATCAATGTTTCCAAGAGTTCCACACTTAAAAATGAAGTGCTCACACAAAACTGTAGGAATATTTCTGGCTTATAGAATGAAAATAATTTACTCGAGCAAACCGCCTAGCGGTACCGTATGGAAACACCCTCAAAGCTCAACTCAAAAAAATAAATCACTATAAAAATGGTATTTAGTTTATCCATCCTATATTTACCTATATTATACTGAATTTACCAAAAAAAAAATTCGTGATTTTATTTTCAGCGTTAATGGGTTTAATGGAAAAAATAAGCTCTAGCACAACACGATCAGAAAAATCAGCTTTTATTTTTCAAATTCATAATTCCGCCACTTTCCAAGTTGAGTGCCGATATCCACCCATAGTAGTGATTGATATGTACTTTACGTGTGAAAAGTATAGTACTATAAAACGTTCATTCTCATTTTGCGTTGAAATGCTGCCATACAGCTGAAAAAATACCTGCAAACATGATTGAAAATGAGCGAAGTGCGTGGCTGAGTATTGGGGGTAGAGCAGCAGACGAGGAAGGGCGTATGTCTACTAATACAAGCGCTGCGCCGTTATGAATATGCTGCTCCACCTCCATTCCCGAACCGCTTTCATACAGTATGTCCACTTTTACTTGTGATTTCTCAATACTATGGATTGTTGTGCACTTAAAGGCAAATGACTGGTTTAGTACCTCTCAATGTTTCTTTTATGGAGATATATGTATGCATAACATGTATATTAGAAAAGCATATAATATGAATAGGAAACCAAAACAATTTCAATAATAGAATTCATTACCTAGGTCAGATTGTCCGGTTCTCTCCTTGGGTCGCACTCGAAGAATTTCACGATTAACCGGCTTTGTGCTATCTCAAACGCTTGTCATGGTTCGTTACCGGATCAGGTTACATGGATGAATTGTGCTTAGTTTATGGACATTCAGCAAAGACTTACGTCATGCGATCGAGAGAATGCACAACACTGGAAAAGTATTTTCAACGAGAGTACTTTCGTATTTACAACACATGAATTGAACTATTATTAGAGTGATTAGAATTGTTCGTATTTATGCGGTGAAATATTGTTTTTACACTGACTCTATTTAAAAGGTTGTCATGTTAGAATTTCGTTAATTGATATGGTGTTTACCCGTGGAAAGATTTTATTTCTCGTGACATATTTCACTGGTACTAATATGAATGCATACTAATTTTCTTCACGTATGATAGGCGTGATTATTCCACGGACTACTGTTCGGAACTAACTAACTCGCTTTGTTATGCTCCCGTTGGCTTTTATAATATTCTTCCGATCGGAAGCTGGGGCGGGACTTAGTGTGTTTTATGAGCTTTTTTAATGAGGGGACATTTGTAAACATGATAAGGCTTCGGTTGGTTTAACTCGTTCTCGCGTATTTTCTGTTATAATTGGATAATATTTTACTGCCTGACAGGTAGCGGTCGGCTAGTCTGAGAAATAATGACCAACAAGGATGTTTATACATTTATCGGTAGCGATAACTTGTGATTTATGAGTCGGGTACGGCTCTTAATGAGGTGGGCTGGTGTGACTGTCGCTTATCGGGATTTTTTAATGGTTTTGTTTGTGTTCGGACTAGTGTTAGAATTATGGATGCGTTTTCGGTAATGAAATAAAACTGATTTTCTTATCTCTCAGTGACGTTGAATAGTGGATGATATCCTGTGGCAAGTTTGAATTCTCTTTTGTAAAAGGATTGATCATAACACTATAGACAAGGATTTGTTAGTAATAAGGTTGATCATTTTCTGTATGTTCTGGGGCACGGTATTTGTCATGTAATTGGATGGTAGTATTATATTCAGAATTTTATTTTTTTCATTGTTATAGATAATAACCCCTGTAAGAAATGCTGAAGAGTCGTAAGCCTTGTACCACTCCTAGAGAAGTCCAGAGAAGATAAAACGAAAACATGGTAACCAAGTCAGTCAAGCCAGGTCTTGGTTATGTCAAGTTGTACTATCCCACTTCCAGTCAATCTGAACCATATCGAGCCCAATCAGGCCAAGCTATGCCATGGCTAGTCAGGCTGAGCCTTGCCGAGACCAGTCCAACTGAATCGAGCTATGCAGAGTACAGTCAGGCGGAGCCATACCAATTCCAGCCGGTCAGAGTCATGCCAAGCCAAATCGGACCAAGTCTAACCAGGCCTAGCATCATTGAGTCCACCCAATAGGCCAAACCATACAAACCTGGTCCAAGCCAAGTCAACCCAAACTAAGCTAACCAAACCATGCAAATTCAGTTACCGACAAGCCAGTTGGGCACAGTTGCTACACCAAACTGTTACGGACCAAACAGTCCTACATCTATCCATGCCGGGAAAAACCAAGCCGATGCCAGAAGATGGATGGAGATGCAGCGGAGGATAGAAGAATCCAGGAGAAGATGGTGCAAGCGGACGTCTTCTACATATTTTCATTTATATATTTGTATTATATAGTAATTTGAATTTTTGTATTGTATTGTAATATGTATATTGATTTTTTATTGAAGAAAAGTCATTTTTTTGGTTTCTGTAAACCTGTATCGAATCATCAGTTGTTCTGAAATATTATCGCTCGGGGCGCGCGATTTTGGACGGGGGGGTATTGTCAAAAATGTATCGAACACCCCGTAGAGTAAATCAATGAGTATAATTTCCAAGTGGGTCACAAATGTGTTAGTCTGCAAAACACGAATTAGTGTAAAGCATAAACAAGAGGTTTTAAAAGTGACGACTGATGGTTTGATCGGGGAGTCGACGTTGGGCTTCTGCCGTGCCCAAAGGGGCAATGGGGGCAGTTAGAGATTCGAAAGGTTAAGGAGCCCTATTGCCCCATTTCCAATTTGAAGAATATGGTTTTTGGAATTAGTCCACATTTATTTCTGTAAGTAAGTAAGTAAGCTCTATACATTTGTAATCAATAACTAGGTACTAGAAGGGATTCATTGTTTCGTTTTTCATTTGCAATTCATTAATTGTATCATTTCAATAAGTATTGTTCTATACTTTTTAACAAAGTGTTTTCAATCATTAAAGGGTCAGAATCTACCTAGTAAGTCGTGAACAAACCCCAATTCACGACAATATATTCTGTTTCGATATGTATTAAAAATATATTATAATTGTATTCCCTGAAAAATACAGTTGAAATGGAGCCCAATCTTATCAAATGTTGGCTTGATGAGAAGATGCTAACTGTTAATATTGATGAAACGCATTACCTTTCTGTCCTAATGCAGCTGGAGCACCCCCATTCGATCAACTAATAATGAGAACTGATACCCCCTTCCATATTTTTTCCTGGAAATGAAATAAAATACTTGGGCATAATGGTTGGGGAGGCGAACGACCAAAAATTGCAAGCATTTTCCAAAGGCTAGTTTTTCAATATTACGTCACATTGGTGGAGTAGAGAAATAGCCTGCCATCAGTCATCCGGATTCGTTAGCGTTTAGCGTGGGGGCGGCTTGAATTTTGTGAAAACTACTTTCTAAAACCTGAAAATTAATTTGCGAGCAGTATATTAATTGAAAATAAGTTTTACGATCGTCAGTTATGCAAATCTTGTAACGCGTTAAACTTGTAGAGAATCGGTACATCGTGCAAGTACTTTCTAAAATTTAAATTTAAAATTGACAAATATTATTATAATCACAAAAAATATAGTCAGTCAGTATATTTCTGTAACAGATGGCGTCAGTCGCCGATGGAAGGTTGCGCCTTGCCCTTTTATAATATAAGTAGGTATAGTTCAACCATTTTTAATTGCAGAAGCTGTTTCTATAAGGATTAAATGAAAAACTCATTTCGCTAACACGAGCGTGTATGCGGAGTAACGAATTGGAAAATAATGATACTCGTTAACATTCTGCGTCGGCGGAAGGAAGATCAAAAGACCCGATAGTCCACGTAGGTTTGAGTGACAGAGCTGTCTTTCCTGCAGCAGGTTCGTCTGGGCCAATCGAGTCGGACCGCAAGTCAATGATAATGCTTGTGGGGGTGTCCATACGTTGAGAGATGATAAATCACGAGTTATATTTGTGTTTCAACAGCTCTGAACTCTGAAAGAATGAAATCCAATAGGGTCTGTAATCTGGGTGTGCGCCGATCGAAACAGGTTTTAGGATATACTTCTGTTGTTTTGTTGGAGGATATGGCTTTTTTTCGACCATGGAAAAATGAAATTGCACAAAGTAGTAATGGAAATGCACAGGTGAGTGAGAATAATATCAGATATGAATTTGACAACAAAGACTTGCACATACAAACCCAACAAGTTATTTCAAATATATTTGATAGCCTTAGAGAGGAAAATACTCAGCAATCTGATAATGCAATCATGATAAGAATTGCAGAAATAACGAAAATAAATACATTTTCCATTTATCGAGTAATAACGAAAGGAGTTGTTGTGGATCAGACTGAAAATAAAAAAAACGTATAGGGATTTTTTTTAAAGAATTGACAGATTTACGCAAGACTTTATAAGTAGAACTATTTATGATTTATATAAGGAGAACAGGGTTGCGACATTGAAAGTTATACAGGAAAAACTAGCAGATTATCCAGATTACACTTATACCAGCGTAGAGACATTGCGTCAAGTTTTAATAAGTTGTGGTTTTGAACATAAAAGAACTCGATAACCAAATCATAAAGGATAGTGCAATGACGGCTGAATTATTTGCGTCAAATGAAAGACTACAGACGTTCTAATAGACCCATTATTTTCCTTGATGAAACATGGTTCGACAGTCATGATATAATAAATTACGGTTGGGTGGACAATAGTAAAAATTGCTGGTTCCCGAAACATAGTTGCGGTTGATTGAAGAAAAATGTATTTATAACCTCAATTTCATTATGATAAGGAGCACAAAAGTTAATATTCTCCAACATGGCCACTCGATCGGACACCAAGCTTCGGTGGACTCGTATCAGCTGTTCGGCTCCGTCCTGGTTGAGAACGAAGTTCACTCCGTGTTTTTCAACTCGAACATATTTGCAATCTTCCCAAACTGTTTGCGTACCTTTGCAATAGTCTCCACACAAGTACACACAAGTTTTGAAGAGGAAGGGGGCTCCAAAAAAAGTCATCCAAAAGGGTTGTCAATTGTTCGGTGAACAGGCTCCATTTGTCGGTACTAAACGATATTTTCGTGGACTGGTATGTTTAATGTTTGAGTGGGCTATGTTCTGGAGGGAAACGCATTATAATAGTATACGCTGGAGTCAAAGACGGTTCTGTACCTAAGGCGTTATTATTATCTGCCAAAAAAATCAAAGACTGTGCTGCTGATTATCATGAAGACATGACAGCAGACTCATTTGAAAAGTGGTTTAGTGAATAGCTTTCATCTAATATTTCACCACAGTCAGTAATCGTTATGAACAACGCATCGTATCACTCGCGGCAACTCCGTAAGATATCAGATAGTAGCAGTGGAAAAGCTGAAATGATTGCATTCATGTCTGGAAATAATATACCCCTTCTTGCGATCAATCTTGGGAAAGGACCAACAAGAAAAGATTTGATTACCGTTATAAAAGGTATAAAGTTAGTAAAAATATATTATATGGACGGGCTGTGCAAATAACGTGGACACACTCTTCTAAGACTACTTCCATACTATTGCATATTCAACCCTTTAGAGTTAATATGGGCAAACTTAAAATCAGATTTACGAAAATGTAATCAAAGTCCAAAACTGAGTAAAGGGGTTGTAGAAAACATAAGAAAAGTTATGACAGGAGACCACCAAGAGATTTGGAAAACATGTGTTGAACATGTTATTGAAAAGGAAGACGAGTGTGTGGTTTTACTCTCTGTTAGACATATTATAATACATCCAAATAATGATTCTCGTGATAATGGCTTATAAACAAACTTTGAAAGTAAAAGGTTGAGAATTGTATTTGTTTCTGTTTTCATAAGTGTGAGTCCCTAGAATATTTTGTTTTGTTTTTGTGCAAAGAATGAATTTTTGTTTGGTTTTTGCTTTGAAATTTTGGTTTCCAGAAAAAAATCGAATGGGGTGCAAAAAGGGCTCAGTTCACGACTGGTACCCTATTCAAACCGAACGCCCTTGTGAGTAGGTAATATTTTGTTTGCGTTTTCTTATTCAATATTCACTTGTACGAACTTAACGACCTTATATAATGAAAAAAATAAAGATGCAATTAGATTTGAAGGATGAAATTTCAGATTAATCGGTTTCGATAGCTAGAGTGGATTTCAAATCTAAGTTTCTCATTTTGAAGATAATTACACATAACAAGGAATGATGACGTCCAGTTCATGATGATCCGATTGCCTATCAATACATACTTCCTCGCTTATGGCATATTTTTTTATTTTAATGTATTTCAAAAAATATTTAAATATCTAATATAATATAATTGGTTATCTCCGCCTATGCTGTGCTACTCGAAGGATACCGCCTCAAGACTGCGAAACTTGTTTAACATGCTTCTGCAATTGTAAATGGTTCAACTATAGGTATCTACTACGTGGTATCTATAGACTTGGAGCATGAGGAAAGAGTGTAACGTCCAGCGCCGCAGTGGCGAAATCGGAAAATCGGATCCATACAGTATCACATATCCCCATTCACGGCTGTTCGGGATCTTCTATCACTATTACTGAACACGAGTGTAACCCTAAGGCTCTTACTCTTTGAGCTCCAAACAAGTGTGCAACAGCCATTCACGGATTTGGAATTTCGACTGGATAAGGACTGGAGACCGGTCTCCAGCCCTTCCCATGATGACGGTTCTCAAAAATGGCCGAGAAAGAATTTTGAATCTAAATTTTGAAAAATTAAATTTTTATAAAGGATGCAGCTTTTACTACCCGGGCTAGGTTGATAGATAGTCCATCACTCCAAGGAGTGCCTGGGACGTTTGAAGCGCGAGGGGTCGTCTATGTTGTAATCAGTAGCTTCCCTCACGAGGGGGTTCTCGTGGGTTATTGAGCAATCGAATACTTTCCGATTGCGGTCTCTGATTATACTCCTGATGGAAGGCAGGTTCAAGTTTCCAAGAATCCGATCGTTTCGCACATACCACGGAGCTTTCGTTATCATCCTCAGGACTTTCATTTGCGCCCGTTCCAGGACACGAATGCCAGTCCTGCAGGTTTGGCCCCAGGCGGCTGAGGCATACAAAATGACAGGCCTGAACATCATTTTATAGATCTTGACTTCAGTTTTTGAAGTGAGTTTACTTCTTCTATTAATCAGAGGGTGAAGTGCGCCGATTTTCTTAGCAATTTTGTTTTTTAT
>JAFIRS010008804.1:0-14437 GCA_018342105.1 Gonioctena quinquepunctata | reverse complement strand
ATGTATCTCAATTGGACGAACTTCTCATTCGCTACTGTCAACTAATTCAAAAAGTTATACGTAAAAGTTAAAGAATATCTTACAAAAAGTACTTCACCGCACTAGAGCGGAAAAGTGCTTCTTTCCATACGACAAATCATTAAAAAAAAGTGCACTTTTCCACATACTTGTAGGAAAATATATTTACTGACATATACCTTGACGAAGATAGTTTCCGACAACTCATCCACATCCATTATATGTTGATAGTTGAATAAATATCAATGAATATCCATTAGCTTTCAAGCATACATATTTTATGGTGCAGAAGTAGGTACTTTATTCAAATGAACCAAACTGTAACATAAATGTAGAATGAGTGATCCAGTAAACTAAGAGTTCATGTAAAATTCAGCTTTATTCACATGGACAAAACAACAAAATGATAGGAACGAGGGTGATCGATTCCAGAAGCAAAAATTTGCGTGTGATATTCGAGAATTCATTCCAACAATTGAATGGAAAACATGGCGATTTATTGGATGCTTTGAGTGGATGGAAAATCAGTATCAGATATATTTCGCTTTGATAAGTCGACAAGAAAACAACAGTTGCAACTATTCTACTTCGGAAAAATTCTAGCGAAAAATAGGGTGAGAGATTTCTGAGGCTACTTTGCTTGGGAAAATATAGGAAAAATTCAATATATCTATTTTTGATAAATCAAATAACAGAATATCGTAACGTTACGAACTAGAAATATTTTGGATATATTTCTTTATCTCATTTCTGTCTATAAAAACATAATTGAAGTAAATCTCTCTTCATACAGTTTTATTTTTGAATATAACTACTTCATCACAATTTGTTACAGTTTTTCATGTCACTGATGAATGAATATTCATCGAAAGGATAAGATAACGGTTCTCTTTGAATTTGATGTATGTGATATTGTCTCGGCCATATATTCTATATACACTGTGTCCGTAAAGTATGGAACAAATTCATTTTTAGCTAAACAGGTCATTTTAAGAAATAATCCTGAAACACGTCGATTTTTTATGTTAATTTACCGTATTTCAAAATAATAATCTAATATACAGGGTGAATAACGGTCGAGTAATGACGTCACCGTCATTTTTTTTAAATGGAACACCCCCATTTTGTCTCAATTTTTGGATTACTCTGGCTGAGCTGATTCCAAAAATATATCACATGTTGATTCCAATTGGTACAGGGTGGACAAAAATACAATAGTTTTGTGTGTGCTCATAAAGTAACGCGTAACATTCTTTATTAGGTAAATTAACAATATTATCAAAAATACTTATTGTCTAGCGGCAATTGGTTTAAATGTAACACCCGTAGTTTGCTACATGTTTAGAGTAATAAAAATGAGCTGTTTCCAAACATGTTTGGTACTTGTGGTCTAGCAGACAGAATATGACAAAAAATATTTCTTATCTATTTATAAAAAACATAGTCGTCTACTTTTTTGGGAAATGTCATTATTTGTTCAGTAATTTATTGATGTTCAGTGACAGTTCAGTACTACAATATTTTTGGTATTCGTGAATATTCGAATGATTGCATAGATTTAATTGGAAGTAGAAATGGAGTTGAGTGTAAAACAAAGAATTGAAATACTTACGATGATTGGGTATGGAGACAGATCGCGAACTCAGATGGAAGTGTGCAATTTGTTTAATGATAAATATTCAGAAAGACCTATAACGCGTTCAACAGTCAGTAAGATTGAAACGAAATTTCGAGAAATTGGTAATGTTGAAAATGTACGCAAATCAGGTCGTCCCCCTGCAAATGCTGATACAGCATTAGATGTTTTACTGAGTTTTGAAGAAGATGCGCACACTTCTGTTCGTAAAGTTAGTCGCTATATCGGTGTTAGCAAAACAACGGTACACAAACTATTGAAGCTTGAAAAATGGCATCCTTATAAAATCAAACTTGTGCAAGAATTAAACGAAGATGATCCCGATAGAAGACTCCAATTTTGCGAAGAAATGATGGATAAATGTCACCGAGACCCTGTCTTGATACAAAACATTATTTCATGTTAAATGGTGAGGTTAACCGTCAGAATTGTAGATACTGGGCAAAAGAAAACCCCCACTGGATGCGTGAGCATCATACACAATACCCTCGAAAGGTAAATGTATGGGCTGGAATTGTACGAAATCGAATCATCGGACCCTACTTTTTCGAAGGTAATTTAAACGGGACAACCTTGAGTTTTTAAGGGGGTATCTCGTACCTACTTTACGTAATTTGTTTCCCAGAAGACGTTATCCTGGAGGTTTTGATGGAAGTTTATGGTTTCAACAGGATGGTGCACCTCCACATTATGCTGTAGATGTTAGAAGGTACCTAGATGAAATTTTTCCGAACAGGTGGATTGGTAGACGTGGACCCACTGAATGGCCAGCGAGGTCACCAGATTTAAATCCTTTGGATTATTTTCTGTGGGGCCATCTGAAGAATGTTATTTATAAAACGAAACCAGCAAATATTGCAGATGTACAAGAGAAGATGTACAAGAGATGTACAAGGTTCAACAAGAATTTGTACACCGTTTGGGTTACTGTCAAATACAGCAAGGGCTGCAGTTCGAACATTTATAAAGTCATGTATTCCAGCATATTCTGTCCGCTAGACAATAAGTATTTTTGATAATATTGTTAATTTACCTAATAAAGAATGTTACGCGTCACTTTATGAGCACACACAAAACTATTGTATTTTTGTCCACCCTGTACCAATTGGAATCAACATGTGATACATTTTTGGAATCAGCTCAGCTAGAGTAATCCGAAAATTGAGACAAAATGGGGGAATTCCATTTAAAAAAAATGACGGTGACGTCATTACTCGAACGTAATTCACCCTGTATATTAGATTATTATTTTAAAATACGGTAAATTAACATCAAAAATCGACGTGTTTCAGGATTATTTCTTAAAATGACCTGTTTAGCTAAAAATGAATTTGTTCCATACTTTACGGACACAGTGTATAACTAGTTTGTCATTTTTGTGATTTTCTCTCAACAATAAATCCTTATGTGATCCAAATGGGAAAAGTGTGCAATCAACTCATGATATTAGAATATAAGCAGTTTCCTTGTAGTATTAAAATATTCTTCAGCTGAAAATCTAATTTTATTTCATTACTACCAGTAGGTCACCACTTGATTTTGGGATATGTTCTGACGATCTCGATCCTTAAATTTATCTTAAATAATTCCGATGTTCGTTTGGGTACACATTCGATGATTCTGATGTCTCACCAATATAACTTTTGTCAAACGAATGAGATATGCTGTTGAATAATATTTTCATTTTGTCCTTTGAATTTTCTGGTTCTATCCATGTAACGATCAATCTCGACGTGTTCTGGAAGCTCTAATGTCAAACCTGTTGTCTATACAGTGCTCGTCTAAAGTCCGTTCCCCCCTACTAATTTTTGAACCACCTAATATATCGCAAAAAAATTTGAAGGGCTCAAAAAGGAGATAAAAACTACTTTTTCATGGAAAAATCACGGCTATAAGTTTCAAAATGGCGGTTGAGCGCCATCTTCAATAAATGTTTTTTAATAGAACACCCCATATATTATTTCATTTTCGAAATCTGCCCATAATTCTCAACAGTTTTCTCCAATACATTTTACTCCTAAATTCAATTGTTTTCGAAATATTAACGTTTGAAAAGTGACATTTTGCTCATTTCAAACCCAACCATAAACACTAATGTTACTTTCAATCAAGTTTGCATTGAAAAAAATCGTTGTTGCGGTAACATCTTGTTTACTGTCAAATTGAACTGCTAACTGTCAAATAGTCCGTTGAGTGCCTGAATCCTTTTATGAAGTGTGATCATGGCTCGTTGTTTAGACGATAAATTTGAAGCAGTTTTGATATTTGGAGAAGCTGGAAGAAATCATCATCTAGCAGTCCGTATGCTTGATGATAGATTTCCCAGAATCCTATTTCGAGGTCATATTTGCGCAAACTTGTAAATAAGCTCCAAGCAACTGGTACGTTGAAAGCTGCTCCAAGATCAGGAGAAAAAAAGGTAGAAATTGTTGCTGAAATGGTAATCAATCCGACTCAGTCGACGTCTGCAGTTGCTGAATCCTGTGGAGTAGGTTCAAAAAGTGTCCAAAGAGTCCTAAAAAAAGAAGAGTTCCATCCCTATATAATGAAAATCCTGCATGCTCTCACGTAGGATGATCCAGACCGGAGGGTTGAATTTTGTGAGTGGTTAACAAGAACAATTGAAGGAGAACGGGGCTTCCTAAAACGTGTATGTTTCGCAGATGAATGCACGTTTTTTCTTAATGGAAGAGTCAACAAACAGAATGTACGATACTGAAGCGATACTAATCCGCATATATCTAGAGAGGGGCATACCCAGTTTCCTAAAAAGGGGAATGTTTGGGCGGGGATTTTGGGCAATCGCGTTGTGGGACCGATTTTCATCAGAGGCAATCTTTTAGAAACTGAAATTGAACCTCGAATAAGACAAATTGTATTAAACAATCAGGAAGAGTTTGAAAATCGTAAAATCATATTTCAGCAGGATGGGGCACCTTCCCATTTCAATCGCATGGCTAGAGAGTTCCCCGATACAAACTCTCCTGGGCGATGGATAGGTCGCAGGGGAAGTACAGAATGGCCACCAAGATCTCCGGATCTTACACCTCTAGATTTTTTCCTTGGGGGGTATCTGAAGTCAAAAATCTACGCCACTGAATGCCAAACAATAGAAGAGTTGGAACGCAGAATAATAGAAACATGTGAAGAAATAGATGAACAGACTTTTATCAACGTGAAAGAAGCTATTTACAATAGGGCACTTTATTGTTAAGATTTAGGAGGGGGCCACATTGAACACTTGATGAAATAATTGTTGGGGTTAAATGAAAGTGTTATTCGAAAATAAATCATAATTTTTTAGCTAACTAATTTTTTCGACCATGAAAAGGTATGTTTTTACCTCCTTTTCAAGCCCTCCAAATCCCGTTGCGACATACAAGGTGGTTCAAAAATTAGTAGGGGGGGAACGGACTTTAGACGAGCACTGTATGTACAATTCTTCCAAATAACCCTGGAGCACAAGGTATAATATCAGTTGTGAGTTGTGTGTGATTGAATCTGCATTGAATGGTTGTTTTCAATTTCATTATAAGATTCGTCCAGAAATCGATCTCGTTATATATTGTCCTTCAAGGCAGAACTAGTAAAATTAATTTGGTTTTCTTGAGTAGAGGAATTACACTGTAGGTATTTTGACGATGTCACAATTGTTAGTAGTTGAGCTCCTTCAATTCCAAAGCCCATTCCATCGTTGACTCTTGGTTCATTATATGATCTGTCCCTACCTGTAGATGACGAAAACATAACTCGTATGATAGTGTTATCCATATTCGAACTGAAAATATTTTTTTCGTGCATTATTTCAGGTTGTCCATTATCATTTTCACACCCATCTTTGTTACACCTGGGTCAATTACTCATGTAGTTGTTTTATAGATCATACAATTTTTCTCTAGATTATGAAACGATTATATCCAAAAAACATGCCGAAAAAGTGTATCAACCAATACATCAGTATGTTTTGTTTATTAATTCAAATTCAAGCATGACAGTAAGTAACCTACATTTTATAGACAACGATAGCTAATGGCATACAAAAAAAAGAATATACAAAATTAGATTCGGGAGACATAATTTTCAATGACTCATATCAGAATCAAAAGTGTAATCAATATGTATGAAATATTTTAACCTGAAACAGGAGCAGATTCATATAGGTTCTTTGGTCCTTTATTGGAAATAACGAGTCGTCTTTCCAGGGGATAACGTTCATCTATTTTTGTCGACGTTTCAACTGTCAACACGGTCTTCTTCAGGGACTACGAATTGGCTGGATGATTATTTTGAAGAATAATGATATAATTGTGGGTCATTTTTCATAATTATACTTTTTTTTTTCATGGTGTCAGATGCGATAGAGGTGGTTCTTTGTTATTGTTTTTTGAGCTTGAAAACAACTGACGACTGAAGATCCAGCTAATTTGTAGTTCCTGCAGAAGACTGTGGTCACGGTCGAAACGTCGACAGAAGTGAATGCCAATAAAAAACCAAACTCCCAAGAAAAATCAAACTCCATTTTATATTCTTGGTTCAAGAAAATCCAAGTAGATGATAGTTGTTTTTTATTGGGTAATAAAAAATGTTCGTTCGTCAAAATATTATGTTTTTTTTTTAGTGAAGAACCGACTAACAGAGTATAAAGAGTGTGGTGTTCGTACCGGATAATGACTGTAGGGATACTTGTTTCGATAGAGCAAGTATCATATAATACACCAAACCAATACTCTCAGATAAAATCCTTTTCCAGGATAATCTCAACGGTGTGCCGTAATCCAATACTGAGAGCATTCCCGTTGATGTTGAACGCCTTTTGATGTTTTTCATCCCCAAAGCGTGGAGGAGCAGCACAAACTCATTAGATACACTGAGCTTTGCCATCAAGCGACGAAAACGAGCTGAATCTAATGAAAAATAAAGGATAAATCTTTGTCTAATCGACCGTCATGGAAACAAAACGCAGGAACAGAGCATTACCTCATATCGTAAGCAATAGTCAGATAGGCCAATCAGTTTAGGAAATGGAGCATATCGGGGGATTGTAACATGTAACTTATAAGACTCAAAAGTCGCATTATTTCAGAAATCTTTATACGTACTGATACTGCGAATTGATGAAACTTCCATCTCGTTACCAGAAAGATGGTTAATTAAAGTCCCATATTCAAAAATTTACGCTGAGATAAATTTTCCAATAGTTCTTCATATTCTTATTCAATCATTAACATTTTTCATTTTCGTAAAAAATTTATTCGAAATCCATTACAAAGATTACATTGGAATTGTATTCATAATGTTCTTTAGGAGCGATAATTCTGTCACAATTTTATATTCAAGAAGTAATTTCAGTTTCTCAGAGCCAACTATTAATCCAGTAAATAGAGGGGGATTACCTTACAAACGGTCCGGTAGTTCTAAATTCTTGATTTGTTGTCTAGGATGGTTATTGAGTGTTTAAAATGCAGAATGCACAATTCTTTCCCCTCCGCGCCCGCCACTATATTGAAAAAAATCTGTACTTTCTTCAGATTTTTGCTTATATCTTCGTTTCGGTGCATTTTAGCTACAAAAGAGTTTCAGTTGAAGAAAATATAATTTTCTATGATTTACATTTTGAATTTTGTTCCTAGGACTGATAGTTACGGATATATGCACTTTTCAAAAAAATGAAAAAAATCGCATTTTCCGGAAATTTGTCAAACTTCCAACTTTAGAACGCTGTAATTCAGTTATGGTCCATTCTAGGAAAACAAGTATGGATATAGAATTTGTAGGAAATTTAATTAGCTACAAAATGCATCTGAATTTTCCCAACCAACCCTACGGAGTGGGGGGTAAACATAAAAGTTGAAACAACGTTCCATGGTCGTTATTGATGGTAGGTACTTTCTTCACAATGTTTTATAGAACAAAAGCTCGACCTTCGGAGGGATTTGACAGGATTACGTCAAGTACGTTCAACGTTACTATGGCACCGATGTGATGGTGACTTTTTATGGCTACACTACAGATCCTTCCCAGCAAGGGACCAAAACTGCAGAGCGAGCAAGAAGGTACAAGGCAACCTCATCATCGCACATGGTGTTTGACAGAACCACACCTCAAGATAAGTTTCTGGCCAATGAGGGGAACAAGGACCGATTCGCGAAGCTGCTCTCCAGTGAAATGCAAGCGTCAAACATAGCCACAGACCAAGCTTCCGAAGATGCTGACAGGTTGATAGTTGCCACAGCTAAATGCTTCTTCCCCACGTACGACGCCGTCATCATTGTCGGGGAAGACATTTACCTACTCGTCCTGCTGACTGGCGCAACACCTGCGGTGAACAATGTCCACCTCAAAAAACCAGCGAGAGGGAAACATCCAGATGCAATCAACTCCGCCTCCTCCTACAAGTACAACTCCACAGGCTGTATCTTGCTCCTGCACGCAATATCGGGCTGCGACACAACTTCAAACATTTTTGGAATTGGGAAGAATAAATTCTGCCAACTTTTTAGGAAAGACCCATCATTGCTGGAGCAGGTGGAGATTCGAGGACCCTGCTGCCGGTCCCCAAGAAATTTCAGCAGCAGGGGAGAAAATCTTGGTATCCCTGTATGGTGGCAGTGAGAACAGTCGTTGAGCTATAATAAATTGAAGTCAAGTACCACCAAGCCCAATTGGCTAAACTACCTCCTACCATTGACGCAGCACATTTCCACTTCCTGAGGACATACCACCAGGTCATGGAGTGGATGGGGATTGTCAAAGATCCTATCAAGTGTGGCTGGTGTAGAAAAGCTGGAATACTGGAGCCCATCAGGATGAGTAGACCCGCTGCTCCCCCAAACCTGCTCAAAGCCATCTCATGCAGATGCACAACTGGCTGTATGGGGGCGTGTGGCTGTAGAAAGGCGGACCTAGAGTGTTCCGTCCTTTGCAAATTCTGTGGTGGCCAAGAATGTAATAACAGGAATGAAGTCATCGTCGACGTCGAGGACGACGCCGATCTAGTAACGAACGAAAATGAAAACCCCGAATTAATTCACCCCCTACGAAACGAGCGAAGCGCTTGTAAATTTGTTTTCTTTTCAGTTCTTAGATCAATTACTACCGATTTTTTATTATTACTGCCTTTTGTTTTTACTTTGTTTGAATAAATGAATCTTTGAATAATGTATCTGCTGTGTTGGTGGCTGATTTGAAATTGAAGGTCCCCTCTCACCAGTAGGTACTCAAGTGAAATAGTACCTGTCTCATTAGCATTGCGCTGTAACATGTAAGAAATTCAAGTTGGATTGGTATAAACTCCAAATTCAAGTCAAAACTGGAAAATAATTAGTGACTTTTTTTTTAGGTACAATGTGGAGTAACAATAGCCAAAAAAAGCAATATGCCGTTGTTTTAACTTTTATGTTTACCCCCCACTCCGTAGGGTTGGTTGATAGAAATATACATGCATTTTGTAGGTAATTGAATACTCTACAAATTAATATTCCGATACTAGTTTCCCTAGAATAGGCCATAACTGAATTACAGCTTTCTAAAGTTAAAAGTTTCCAGAAAATGCGATTTTTTTATTTTTTTTTAAAAGTGCATATCTCTGTAACTATCAGTATAAGAAACAAAATTTAATTATAGTACATTTCATTCTCCACAACATTGAATGAAACTCTTTTGTAGCTTAAATACACCGAAACGAAGAAATAAGCAAAAATCTGAAGAAAGTTCCGATTTTTCAATATGACTGCGGGCGCGGAGGGGAAAGAATTGTGCATTTTGCATTTTAAACACTCAATAACCATCCTAGACAACATATCAAAAATTAAAACTACCGGACCATTTGTAAGGTAACCACCCTCTCTTGGCCTCTATTCATTGGGTTATATACCATAACTTTTCATTAGTTGGTAAATCAACCAACGAGTTGTGGCCCCTGGCCTTGGATACCCTGTAGCCTAGCTTAGTCTTCACTGATCGTCGGGCTTATCGTTTCGGTCCTAGAAGGGCTATTATTGCATATTTCACCCCACTTTGAGCTCAATATTTCTCCCTCTTGTGTTCTCTTCTCATTTCTCGCGCAGCTAAGATGCTACCATATAAGAATGGATTTCTGTAAGATATACATGAAAGTGAATGACAGATATTTGTTTTGCTGATTAAATGTCGAATGACATATATTCAAGCGTAAATAATAATATATAGTACAATTTTCAATAGTGTTTTATCACCACAAATAGTCTAAGAGCCGGTGGGAGATCGACCTTCACCGATCGATAACTCGATGAGACATATTTTTTGTCAAATATAATTTATAAACAAATATGCCTATGATAACTTGCCTATCAAAAAGTGTTCATAGCTATTTTTAATTGAATTAATTTTAATCAATTTTCTTTCATCACCTTCACTCTTTTGATAACCGAATGAGTCTCATCTCAACACACAGAATATGCCTAGGTAGGCTTGCCTACTTATTTCTGTGCATGGCTACCTGGCAAGCAGATGTGAACAGGTAAGTCAATATAGGTAACTACACCGATCTGTTAACCAATCGAAATTGATATCATAGGTAAGATAATTTAATTACAAAACCAATCGTATAGGTTTGCCTGCAAAAAATCGTACATAAAATGCTATTGCCAATCTATAAAGTTTTAGAATTTCAGCTATTTGATAGGTGCGAGAGAGAAAGTAGAGCGTCCGAGGTCCGTGTGATAGAACAGGACACAACATAGCAGCTGCACGCTACCTGACCGTTGAATGTATCCGAGTGCGCATGCTCGTGTACATGTGAGTGACAGTGACAGCATTTATTTACACTCGTTATCTTCAAGAGCTGTTGTCTCTGGAGGTTCATTATCACTAGAATTAAGACTTCTTGAGGTCGTTGGAAGCTACAAAAATTAAATAAAAATAGTTATATAATGAGAATGAAAATTTCAATGTTATTAAATCAATTCACATAATGTACGGTAATTTACTCATTGTTAAAATGTTTATTTATATTGAATTTGTCAATTAATAGACATAACTTTCACAAAAGTCAAATTTTTAGCTACAACAAATTCTTTAAATTTTGAAATATTCAGCAAAATTTTAATTAAAAAAAGTTTTCATTTACAAGAGTGACATATTTGAAATTGAATGTACGGCTTTTTTTTCAAAGCAAAAATCGATATGAATAAAATAGCCAATTGCCAAAAACTTTATAGCTTGGCAATAATATTTTATCTACGATTTTTTACAGGCAAGCCTATACGATTGGTTTTGTAATTAAATTATCTTACCTATGATATCAATTTCAATTGGTTAACAGATCGGTGTAGTTACCTATATTGACTTACCTGTTCACATCTGCTTGCCAGGTAGCCATGCACAGAAATAAGTAGGCAAGCCTACCTAGGCATATTCTGTGTGTTAAAAACTATCAGTTAAGATGAAACTCATTCGGTTATCGGATAAAAAATATGTCTCATCGTGTTATCAGATCGGTGAAGGTCGATCTCCCACGGTCTCCTCTACTAAAAGGAGGTAACAGTGAGAATATATTACAATTGTGTGGAAATATGAAATTGGGTATTTTTGAAAATTTTATAGGAAAAACCACAACAAGCAATGCATTCTATAATTTTATCGTTCAATATGAGATTTTTCATGATGGAGCGATCTTCGACAACTTTTAAGCTTAACAGTTTCGATATGAGCTGTTTGAGAAATTGGTTGAGGTGGAACAGAAATATTGCAGACTTCTCTCCATTGCTATAGGGATAGCTTTTTTCGGAAAGTAATTATGGGACCCCACACACGGAAACATTCTATAACCCCCTTCAAAAATCAATGAACACAATTTCTAGGCTTTCGATTTCAACTCAATCGAAAAAAATTTCAAGGATAACAACTAACAAGAAGTTGGAAAAATTATCAAAAATGTTCATAATGTGATATAGAATGAACTGAGAATAAAATATTTAATGAAAAACCTTTTTAAAAACAAGTTTTTAGTCAAGTGCACTGAAAATTAAAAAATAATTGCTTTGGATGTGTGATGAAGGTTATTTCGTAAGTTATAGATTCAAAAGGTTGTCGCGCAAAGTTTTCAGTTCGAATACAAAAGCGTGTCATTAAAAAGGTTTTTTATTCTTCATTTTATTTTGTGCTTTTTAGTAATTAAGTACGCCTTAATCTATGCATTTTTGTTGAATCATCGTTATCATGAGGCCTTTTCTCTGTAGGTTCTGAGCTATCTTCTCCTTCAAAGAGGAGACTATCTAAAGATTAACTCATCCGCCATCTTGGAGTTGCCATCTTCAATTTATGAATTTCAACAGAAAATCAATAATCGACTAAATTCATAATCTATGACCCCAAAAACCCCCACATACCAATTTTGAACAGAATCGGACTATAAACACAAAGATCATCGGCCATCTTGGAGCCGCCATTTTCATTTTATGAATTTTGAAGACAAATTCATAATCTTCGACTCTGAAAACCCTCACATACCAATTTTGAATTGAATCTGACCATAAACTAATCTGGTCGGCTATCTTGGAGGGCCATTTTGTTTTTTCTATAACAAAAATTCCATGAGCCGCCATTTTGATTTCATAAATGTTGACGAAAAATTCATAATCTTCGACTCCTAAAACCCCCACATACAAATTTTTAATAGAATCGGACCATAATCACAAAACTCCTCCACCATTTTAAAGCCGCCATCTTGAATTTATGAATTTTGACAAAAAATTCATAATTTCAAATTAAGGAACATTGATGAAAAATACAGAGATTTTCATAATAAATTACTAGATATCTTGAACGAAGTAGCGCCACAGAAAATTGTTAAAATATTCTCCAATTTCAAGGTATGTCGTAATGATTGTGTTGCAGAAGCAACAACTATTGAGGACACGAGTTATAATAAACATTCAGAAAATTGGGAAGAATATAAACGAAACGCATCATAGCAGTGAAAACAATAAAACGGAAGAGGAACTCTCGTATGGGCACACAAATATGCAATAAAGGTAATCCAAATTAAATGTGGAAAACTCCAAATCAACTGATATAAAAAAAATTAAAAAGAGGCATTTCAAATGAAATCAGAATCTCAGAAAATATAACCGTTAAAGATATTCCTGAAATACCAAATGCTCTGAATAAATTCTACTTTGATAGTATTAGGGATATAGTTTCAAATATCAATAACAACTTTTAATTACCCCAGCACACCCAGAATTGAAAAATAATTTTTGGAAACTCCAGACTCATTATTGAAGATGAATTGACAAGAAGAATACCAGGAAAGCACCGATGAAATTGATAAGTTATTTCAAAAAAATTGCTATGATAAATCCTTTGATGAATCTTATCAATACATCACTCATTTCCCAGGGACCTGAACACTTCAATCATCATCCCAGTATTAAAAATTGCAAACCCAAACAATGTTTCCAATTTGAAACCAGTCAATATGCTAAGTTCTACTGAAAAAATCAATGAAAAAACAGTCTACGAACAATAAGTAGGCTTTGTAGAGGAAAACAATATTGTTAACAATGTTCAGTCAGGTTTTCGAAGTAAGTAGAGCTATGAGCTGGAGAAAAATCAATGACAGGTGCTGTGTTTCTTGACTTTCGGAGAGCTTTCGAAACAGTGGATCGAGATAGATTGATTAAAAAAATCAAGATGTGTTGTGTGTAGTGAATCATTGAAATGGCTAGATAATTATTTGGATAACTAGAAACAAAAATTAAGCGTTTACGACACCCTTTCTGAGGGAAGAGAAAATGATAAAGGGGTTCCACAAAGAAGTGTTCTTAGGCCTTTACTGTTCTTAATCTACATTGGAGACATAGTTGAAGCAGTAGGAAACTGTAAAATGCATTTCTTTGCTGATGACACTCTTATTTATTATATCATATGACCCGGTGTTTTTGCTACAAACACCCACATCAGAGTAACCTGACTATTAACAGCCATTTGACTCAGGGAAAGTTTGTAGCACCAAGTCTGACCAGACACACAACTGGGTTTTGGAATGGTGGGAAGAATTTTTTTTAAGTTTTTTTAAAACATGTTTCGTCCCGGACCTGGTACATTTTCAATTTATTCACCATTCAATACATTTGGCATATTTTGGATCATAGCTGTTCTCTTGAAAGAATTAATAAAGCTGAATATATATATATATATATATATATATATATATCTAACAGTCACGAAAATATCCCAATATTATATATATATATATATATATATAATATTGGGATATTTTCGTGAAAATATCCCAATATTATATATATATATATATATATATAATATTGGGATATTTTCGTGACTGTTCGATAATTTTTGTAGAAATTAGTGGTTCATATAAATAATAATGAAAGAACAATGAATAAAAGAACAGATATTAATGACCTCAGTACAATATATACATGTCTATTGAAAAAACAAAGAAAATATCTCTCCACCCCTCTTTGAAATGATTATTTTTTATATTTGTACATACTTTTACATTTTGATAATCTCACGCTGTTTCTCTTTCATTTGGTATTCTGATTATTTAGGTATGTTACTGAATAATCATTATTTGGTGGCATCTTGTCATTTTAAATTGTAACACCGATGTTTCTTTTGGTGAATTATTTTTTCTGAATTTTATATTAGTAAGTATCCTCCAATTATGTAATACCATACATACATATTTATGAATTAACTTTTAGTTAAGTCTTGAAGAAGAAAATGTTTTTCGAAAGCTCGACATAAAAACGAATAAATTGTATTAATTGGTCT
>JAFIRS010008803.1:0-14440 GCA_018342105.1 Gonioctena quinquepunctata | reverse complement strand
TTTTCTGAGTTATTGATGCAATGGCTCCTTCCGTAGATTTTCCGCTTTGAAATCCGAATTGATTATCAGCAATTATTTTGTGTTTTTTCAGAAATAGTTCCAACCTTGTTTTTATGACCTTTTCAAAAATGTTAGCATAGTTAGTTACCAGAGATATAGGTCTAAAGTTTGATGGTAGAGTTTTGTCACCTTTTTTATGTAAAGGTTTTATTACTGCGATTTTAAATTCAGTAGGGCAGATAAGGAATATCTTATGGTTCTATAACATTTTTGTTTTATATGTTGTAATTATATTAACGTTCTCCCTTTACGCATTCTATGCATTATTTACATGTTAGTTATTTGAACATACCTGTTACTCCCGTAATTATATTATATATATGTAGGCAATTTTCTGTGTGAAATAATTCATTTGAAACTGGTACTCGGTTGAGTTGAGCAGTCTTACTGGACTTCGCCGAGGATAATTAAAATAAAGACATTTTATTATTATTATTATTGCGGATGCATTTTGTGATTAACGTCAGATCCCATTCAGAATTGTTTATCTTCTATTTCGGTACTGAAAAAGCATTCAGAAGATTTGTAAAGCAATAGGTGCATCTGTCAGTTCAAACTTAACTCCAGATTCGTCATTATTATATGTATGAATCACAGGATTTGAATCTGTTTCCCCCACTAAAATATTTTCTTTGTAAGTTCACTCAATTTAACGTCTTCTGATGATTCCATAAATTGACTGTTGATCACCTACAAAATTCTCAATATTTTCATTTTTCTCTTCAGAACTTTTCTCTTCGAGTCCATCAGATATATCCTCCGCATCACTATTAATTGAAAGAAACAACAATTCATCTTCATTAAGTGTTTTTTTGCAGTTGAAAGCTATTTTTGTTAATTATGAACAATTACAATATATCCCAGTTTTTAATCATAAGGTGTACTTGTAACTGTAGGTAACAGATATATTCCTCTCAGAAAATAAAAGACTGCCACCAACCATACATATTTATGTATGTATTGTTGTCTATATAACAATAGATTTACTCGATCCCCTTCATAAATCCGTAAACAAATAATACCCTCTTCTCGTACTACAGGCACGATTTTGTTTTGCGGATTTACCCCCTTCCCACAGGAAAGGAGTTAGTTGGAAGTTTGTTTTTTTTTAGATAAGTTTGATGAAAATTGTCTTCAATATTTATTGGAATAACTAATGCCACTTTCATAGTTAAAACGGAAAAATAATACAAACATATATTTTACAAATGATTGACAAAACAAAACACCAAAACAAATATCACAATTTTTCTTTCAAATATTAACGTTATATGATCACTGAGATGTATCAAACAACATGAAACTAGTACAATTAACATAGTAAAAAATTAATCTAATGGACCAGTTTATGCTTCAAAGGACCAATACACAAGAAGGATGAGATTCTGCCATTTTCTTGATATCTTCATAATGAACTTCTTGAATCTCATGCCTTAGGTAAAACAAAATGTTGCAATTATTATAAAGAAAAAGAGTGGTGAAATGAATGATGCATGGCCAGGTCCAACCAGTCTTTTCAATTTTACACAACCCTCCGTACCTCAAAAAATCTTTTGAGATAGTAAACTTGGCCAACTGTCATTGCTACCAGAATGAGAGCTTCAAAAAAGGACCACATAACAACTCGAGAATTTGTACTTTCACTAATGCTGCGATGAATACGATCTCTTACTTGCATGTATTCTTGTTCTTGTTTAACACCACTTAGAGAACCTATAAAAAATAAAATAAATCAGTGTTATTATACTACACATTTTAAAAAGTTATTGGTGTTCTAGGGAGACCATAACAATCATATTCAAATGCAAAGGTAGTGAGCTACTCATTCATTCTTGAATTCATTTATCCTGTTAACAAGATTCAAAACATTTAGTTAGTTTTAAAAAGAGTTTATTAGAATTTTTGTGGACTTGCTTCAACAGGTTTTGTTTTATTTATATAAGATTATGTGTACTTTGTGTATCTTTAATGATTAATTCAATTTTTGTAAATTTAATTTTATCTATTTCAATAAAGTACTAACACTAAATTTTGGAATATTAACACTAGATTGGTAGATTTTACTTATAAGCTACAATTCACATTTCATATAATATTATCATTATGATTCAAATTTATTGATTTTCTAAAAAGATTAATTTGGCTCCAGAGAATTGTTGCAGCCCTGTTGAACAAGTTGAAATTTGAAACTTTGGAATGAAGAAAAGTCTGAAAGAAAAAGGTAACAAAACCTTTGGGTATGCCGACAAGATAGTCTTCCTAGAACAGGGGAAACAACACTATGGTTAGGGATCACATACAAGAGGCCCTAAACTTGGTAATGAGATGGAGAGACTTGAAGGGACTGAACATCATCCCTCAAAAAGCCACCATAGTAACATTCACTCGAAGAGGAAAAGAAGAAGGTTAGGGCCCATACAACGAATATGAGCATGAAATCACTTGAGTTAATGATAGAGAAACAACTAATATTGGTTCTAATCTCAAAGAAGAAATTGACTCAAATTCATATGTATGAGCCTCTAGTTATCAGAAGGCTAGGATGGAGAGTATTCCCCAAGGAAATATTATAAGAATTTTCGAAATGGATATCTCATTTATTACTCAACCCCAAAAAAAAACTGTTATTTTAAGAATGAAATTTGAAAATTTCAGAAGAAATTTTTAGGGTATATATATATATATATATATATATATATATATATATATATATATATATATATATTAGCCATATGTCACTAATGTACTGTTTTTAAGAGATAATGCATACAAAGTTCACCCTCTAGTTGACATTTTGCACAGATAAATCTCTCATTCCACTTAGAGGTTGTCTGGTGTTCAATCAATACATATCGCTCAGGACCCACAAGTATGGAATAAAGATCTCCAAGGTCTGTGGTGAGGGGAGCTATATATGGAATATAAAAATATACTGCAGGGAAAACAAGACACCGGAGCTAGCATACCTACAAATATTGTGATGACCCTTGTCGAACCGCTTTAGATAATGGAAGTACTGCTGTAACGGACAATTATTGTACTGGGTTGGATCTGGCAAATAAGTTATTAGTTTGAAAGACACATTTGGAACAATCAGATCTAAAAGGAAAATACATTCCAAAGAGGTGACCAAAACAAAGACTGAAACGTGGAAATGTAAAGAAAAATGTGTTACTATTATCAACCAAGCATAGGGATTCTATGGTGAAAGTTCTATTCGGGACCAGAACATATATTGAATGCTATTCCAGACTATGATAAAGGCCAGAGTGCCATTGACATATCTAATCAAATGGTCTCTCACATAAAAAGGTACCGCAATGTTGCAATTGAAGTATTGTTCGGTACAAGTCAATGCTCACTACTTCTATATGAAAATCGAAGTATCTAACATATCGATAATAGAATTATGTCTGAAAGAATATCAATATATGTTTGCTGATTCAAATGAAAACCAAGAAAACGTACCAGGATGTAGCTTTGTAAGAATGAAAAGAAAATTTTAACATCAGTTAGACAAACAATGAATATTTATGCAGTAGATAACGCAGCTCCGTGTCGCTACAACTTGTACGCTGTATCCAACCATAGCGGAACAACTTTTAATGGACACTACACGGCTTACTGTAGGCACCCTTATGCAGGCACATGGCACGAGTACAATGACTCGAGAATATCACCGCTATCACCAAAATCTATCGTGAGTGGAGAAGCATACGTCCTCTTCTATGATCAAGAGGACACCAAATCACAGTTTTGAATAGAACATTTTACTTATTTACATTTTATATTCATCTTTACCTTAATAAATGTTTTATTTGTGAAAAAAAAAAAAAAACAATGAAAAGAAAATGGGACATATGAAATAAGACTGTGTGACAAAAGTTGATACAAACTGTAGGGAATGTTTCAAACTACCATATTACTGTAGGAGATTCCTCAAACGGGTTATTCTGTGTTATTTTCGAATGAATGGATTTCAAGTTTTTTGCATGAATAGTAAAAATTACGAATTGAGAAAACCAAACAAATTTATTTGTCAAAAAAATCAGGTAACTATTATATGAAGCTTAATTCAGAGTTAATAAGAACAATTACATTACATGAGCTTTCTGATTGCCCCCAGCAACAAAAACACATTTTCAGGGAGTGATCTCACGCTGTAGAACCTGTCATGTCTCTCATCGTGTTGAGAAAACAGTTGATTTCCAAAATATTCTTCAATATTAGTGTTAGATTGTTTAGCCTACAGACATTAATCTTCCAAGCACAGGAATATGCCATAATGATGGCATCTGACTGTCTGTGGCGGCAGGGCAACACTAATAGAGATGTGCCCATCTTCACAGACAGCAGAATGGCAATCTCAGCTTCAAAGTCATGGGTGGTTAAATCACGACTTGTACTCCAATGTCAAAAATCTCATAAGATGCTGGAGAACCTCAACAAACTGGCACTAGTTTGGGAGTCAGGACCACCTTTACACTATTAGAACCTGGCAAAGAGAAAGCGAATGAACTGGCTAGAGCGGAATTATCAGACACAAAGTTTAACGGTTTTGGTGCTAAAGCAAGAAAACTCCTAATGATAATAGTATTAGTTCCCCATGGTGAACCAAAGTGACTGCTTGTACTGAAAAGGAACAACCTACTTCTTATAACAGAATTGTGACTGGAACCTGTAGTCTGAACAGATATTTTGCTTTGATTTTAAGGGTTGAAGAATGTCTTGATGTGGAGATCAATTTAATTTTGTATGTGAGTTCTGGGATACAAGCTACACAGTTTTGGCAGTAACCTGCTCCAATGGATAGCCTGGGTCTCCTCATAAAGAAGTGATCTATAGGTGTAGGCGCACTGATGGCTAAATGCAGGTACTTGTAAGATTAACCCCCCCCCCTCATTTCGTCACTCCAGGAGATTGTGTTGATTCAAAACTTTTAGGTGAAAAATACACTTTTGAGATATATAGTATGTAGATATCTTTTCGTCATCACTTCATCTGCATAACATTTGTGATCTGAGAAGTAAAACAATTGTAACATTGACAATGATATAATGTAAGATTATTGAAGCACCTTTGCTTTAAAAACAAACGGCCCTTCTTAGAGCTACCCATACTTTTCAAAGGAATTCCTAAAAAAGAGATAAATCACTGCTAGCAAGTTGTCCGCAAACGAAGCATTAATTGTAAGGGTGATTGGCTTGCATTCAACTTGGATAGGAATATCAGCCAAGTTAGGTTAGGTTGAGTTCGTTTCTTTTACGTTGGTTTTGTTGTTGGTGTGTCTCGGTCTGGTCTACAGTAAATTAAAACAAAATATTTTCTAACGTCATGTTGTTATTAGGATGTGTTTAGTTACTTCTTTAATGCAACATGTCACATTTTCAAAATCGACCCAACACCCAGAAGCAAACATTTTCTTTGGGTTTGAAAAGCTGTAATGATTATCTTTCATAAGCTTAATCTATATGTCATATCGAATTTAATTTGAGTAATTTTTATTTATCTCTAGAGATGTAGGCAACTTCGCATATCAATAAAATGGCAAAATCAACAGGATTCGGATAAACAAAATGCATTCAACGTTTGATTTTTTACATTTATTATGGAAAATTAAAGGCATTTTTTCTTGAAATTAACAAAAATTAAGTGAATAAAATATAGCTATAACGTTAAATGCGTGGGCAGTTACTGTTTTGGTGTAAAAAGTTATAGTTATATAATTTACAGTTTCCCAGACAGACGTTCTAAAATCACCCTTTGTGAACCTTCAAGGGACCATATCTCCTAAAATTATTTTTCCATTTTGCTATCTCAAGATTCTTTATTCACAGAAAAACAAAACTCACCACTCAGTTCTTTTATCATTTCCTCTAGTTTATTAGATGGTTCGCCTTCTTGCCCCTCTGATTTTGGAGATTCTCCAATGGCCATATTGAACATTACCACTTTAGGAGTCATTGTTGACATTTTATTTGAGAAACAATATGTATATACACCCTTGGTGTGAGCCGCAAAAGTATATTTTCCAGAAGTTTCTCGTTCGCCTTGGTAAATGTTTTGACCATCTGGTCCTATGATACGTACATCTATATCTAAGAAACCTCCTTCAGCAATCTCAAATGTAAGACCTAGAAGACAGGTGAATATTTTAAAATATGTTGAATGAAGAATACTCATAATGCTTACCCATTTTAGTACCAGCTTCCACTTTGTCAAAGAAACATTCTTCGGCATGTGCATCAACAGTAATGAAATAAGCTATACTTTGCCTGGCATATAAACAAATCAATAGCAAAAAATATTTCAATATGTGCATTGTACTAGTTTTCGAATATCTGCTCTGTAATATAGTGGAAATGTATATAAATATGAGAGCCACGTAACCTAAAATATAAAATGCTAAGATTAAAGTTAAGGACAGTGTAGGCAACCATGAGCCATGAGGAATGAAAATATGGTACCAACCTAATGAAAATATGGTATTTCAGAAAAAATTAAGGTACATTTAATTGTGACATTTGTGACGTCTTCGTAGGTGACAGAAGAGATACGTCTAATTTTGGCGCATGCGTGTAAACGAATGCATGCCAATTAGGATCGTTTCAATTTATACATCTTCTCCCCGATTAGCCGCTAGAGACGCGAGGGAGAATATTTTTGGCTCCAAATCGCCAATGTCTTTACGTTGAGGCCGCAATGCCGCCAAAATCGAATCATTGGTGAGGATTGTGGTTTTAAACTAGAAATTAATGAAAGTAACAATCAAATATATTTCCGTTCCCCTAAAAGGGTGTTAACCAGAAAATAAATAAACAATAACAAAGATGTTAATATAATATAAAGAAATATAAAGCAAAACATTTGTTTATATTCAAATTTGAAGAACAACTTGTCATTTGTCTGACTTTTCTGTCTGTGATCACACCAGTCACCATTGTCGCCACCCTAAAGTATACAGTAACTAGTAACTTTCGTGTACATTCGATCAGTGTCGGTAACCCTACGCATGGTGACGCGCACAGTCGCATGTCATGTTGATAATTCCATTTTACTCGAAATATGGTACAAACTGCGTACCTTGTCACTTTGTTAAGGTACAAGGTACAATGATGTAAATACGTGTACCTTAAACATGGTACGGTTGCCAACACTGGTTATGGAATTAGGCAATCCATCGACCTGTCAAAACGAAAGCAATATGGCGGCTGTTGGCACACATTGTAATTCGTCATAAGCGACCATAGTGGTAAAAGTGTTCATTTTGTGAATTTCTGTGCGAATTTGAGTAGTTTTTTCAATTTTGGATTATAATTCGTGCTTCAACTGGAGAAAAATGCTCCTTATTTGCATTGTAGTTAACTGTGGGTCCCGTCACGACAGGGATTGAGTCGGGTTTCACTCGGTGCCTACAGTTCCAAAACATAAGTTTTTCACCAGTTAAAATGACTTATTGAGGAGAAGAGCCCTATGGTTAGCTGCAATCAACCCGAGAAGATCTTACGGATTCGAAAATCAAGTATCAGAGAGGCTGCAGCAGACATACCCTGTGTGCACATTCGTGATATCCTTCATTCGGTCATGGATACCTATAACTTCAGACTTTTGTGATTTGATTTGTTCCTACGATTACTTGTATGAGTTTGCCTACTTGTATATCTCTGAACAACATTAGGAGGTCTCATTTCAAATAAAGGTTATATATATATTATATAGTTATATATAGATAGATAATTGATATATTTTCCACTTCAAAAGTAGAGAAAACTCCAAATGAATGTTCATATATATGTACCTACCTCCTCAAAAAACATTCTAATAGGTATTGTTATTGAATTACTGGAATACAAATATTCTTTAGGATTCTGGTGACTCAATAAATTAAAATATTTAGAAGTATGTCTTTCAATCTCAACCTTCCCTTTTTAGATATTTCAGGCAATTATCGAAAGCCTCGATCAAGTCTTGTGAGGGGTGTTGTATTTGATTACTCTCGTTTTGGACGTCCATCGTCTTAATGTATTTGAAAAGGTTTTCACGATGTTTTGAATGTGAATACGATTGCAGATACAAACATTCGAAACATCGTGAAAACCTTTTCAAGAACATTAAGACGATAGACGTCCGAAACGAGAGTAATCAAGGTACCACATCGTCTACAACCTTCAATGGGTATTGTAATTTATTAACAGTAAAAATTGGATATATCGTGATATTTATCGAAATTGTACTATATACAAATATCAATGTTGTGTAATTTTTTTATAATTGGTGTTAAATTAAGAGTAATCAACTGAATCAGTAAAACAACAAATGAACATTTATTTATATATATTCATTTGAAACATTTTATTTTTTTAAACTGAGCAAGAGGCAAGTCGTCCAATAAATTTTTTGACTGGATGATATTGGCCACACAGCTTCCAAATCTGTGCGTGACATTGCCTCTAATATAGCACCAATATGACCACCTACTTCACTGTTTCAGGCCATACAAGTACAGTGAGCAGTGCTTTCATCCTTTTCAATTATGTACCAAACATCTGAAGGTTTTTAACTTGCCTTTTGTGAATACTTGACCTGAAAAAAAGTTATGTTGATTAGAAAGAACTATTATGAAAGTTGAGAAGTAATATTCTTAAATATCAAATCAATGTCTCTTATAATAAACAAATGTGGCAATAAACATAATAGATCAGATCGGAAGTGATAAATTGCTTCTTATGTATTATTATTCCTAATTTATAATAATTCACTTCGATGACTCAAGATTTGCAACTGTACATGTACCCATAAGAAAAAAACCTGCTGCCTAGGAGAAAACATACTAGACTAACTAAAATATATGAATGATTCTAAATTTTTGTTCTCACCTTCACAACGAAGCCAGATTCAAAGTATGTATGGATTATAAACTTGTATAGGGCTTCATCTGCATTTGGGAAAGCTGAGTAAAAAGCAAATACGAAATAATATCCATATTCGTAACAGGAGGAGCACCAACAATTGAACTATTCAGTTCAGAAATATTCAGTGTAAAAAGGATCTGAATCACTGATCAATCCTCAACTTCATTTTATACCTGTAACAAATACATTGATAAAAATGTAAACAGAAGATGGGGATGTATTTTCAAGCATACCGTTCACCAAAGCCTCTGCTTTTCAACAATAGTGTCTTCAGGTAATCACTCTCCATCTGAATATTATTAATAAACAACACAAAAGCTCCGAAAATAACCAAAAATACACTTTTACAAGCCAAAGGTACACACTGACACTGATGTTCTTATGGCGATTATCAGTTTGTGTGCCAACAACCGCCATATTGGAACACGTGGTATGGATTGCCTAATGACAGATTCTCTCTCTGTCTATTTCGTGGATGTAACTTCCATACGTCGTTGCTATGCACCTCTCCCCCTGTTACTCAACCATCATCGAACGAATGCAGGAGTCTCGCTCTAAACGATACTGCATCCGTTATATTTTTACACAATTTAAATTTCTCTCTCTCTATATGATTTCTTGGTTGTAACATTTATCTATATTATAATTATGCAAACTCCCTCATTCCGAAGAATCCGTCCTCATCCAGCCTGGTTACTGGCGTAGAGAAAGATCAATGTGAAGTTGGCTGCCAAAGCTAGCCGAACATACCCGAACGGTCAGTGGCGTGCTCTTCCCCTTTCAGGGCACCGTAATTATACAAGTACTTTTGGAATTGGTGAAATAAAATGACTAACTCATAATAAGTGATGAAATTAGTTATTTCGATGTTGAAAATCAAATGAAATTCCTTGCAAAATTTGTTGCGGGGGTCTTACACTGAAAAATCTGAATTTTCGAAAAAAAAACATATTCCAACTTTGCGAAATGAGAGCTGAGACAAAACCTGATATAATGTGTTCCTCTTCTTGTGTAGAATCCAACTATAACAAAATAAATCCTTGCAAAACTTGTTGCGGGAGTCTTACACTGAAAAAACTGAATTTTCGAAAAAAAAAATAACTTTGCAACTAGAGCTGAGGCAAAACCTGATATAATGTGTTCCTTTTCTCGTGAAGAATCCAACTATAACAAAATAAATCCTTGCAAAACTTGTTGCGGGGGTCTTACACTGAAAAAACTGAATTTTCGAAAAAAAATCATATTTCAACTTTGCGCAAGTAGAGATGAGACAAAACCTAATATAATGTGTTCCTTTTTTTGTGTAGAATCCAACTATAACAGGATCAATCCTTGCAAAAATTGTTGCGGGGGTCTTACACTAAAAACTGAATTTTCGGAAACAAATTATATTATAATTTCAATTGCAGTATGTTTTGTATCAAGTTTTTTGAGTACCTCGTAAAATACAGTGACCTGATGGAAATAACGGATATGAGGAAATATAGAAATGAAATTAAATCTTTGATCTTAAATGAATCCAATGATGTATAAGATCGTTGCTTAATATGTTCACGAATGTGCGATCCGAATAAAAGTAAATGCGCTTAATGCAAAAGACTTGTTCACAGTAACTGTCTTTCTAATAAAGGGGAGGCATTCATACATAATAGTATTTGTCAATTGTGCGCCAAATATTAAAAATAAAATAAAAATTGTGCGATATTTGTGAGGCTAGGTTAAAACTATGTGGGGAGTTCGAGGCCTTTTCCAAAAATGAGAAACAATATTCTCATTTTTGTCATTGCGGTAAAGCAATTGCTGAACGATGCGGAATTGTCGTGCGGAATTTGTATGGCGAGGGCAAGGCTATTTGGAGAGGTCGGAGGCAAAAATAAGAAGAATATTCTCATTTTTGTCTTTGCGGTAAAGCAATTGCAATACCATGTGGAATTTTCGTATGGTATTTGTAAGGTAGTGATCTTCATATTTGACGATACGATACACAGCATATTGAAGTAATTGAATCAACGACTGTGGGATAATAGGGCTCCTGGCGAACCACCCACTAGAAAAAAAGGTAACGCGCCCATATGCCAGAGCTGTCATCATTCTGATAGTGAAACATATACAGCTTTATAGCTTGATAATGCTACAGTGGCTTGTTTGTTAATGGCACTACTGACAACTATAACAGAACATTAATAAACCAACAACATGAAGAAACATTCAACAGCTCTGGCAGCAATACCTCCTGGGTGGGTGTGGAAATTTGCTACACAAGAAAAGGAAAACATTTTGTCCCAGCTCTCGTTGCGCAAAGTTGAAATATGTTTTTTTTTATTCAGTTTTTTTGGTGAAAGATCCCCGCAACCAGTTTTGCAAGGATTTATTTTGTTATAGTTGGATTCTACACAAGAAAAGGACACATTATATCGATTTTCCCTTAGCTCTAGTTGCGCAAAGTTGAAATATGTTTTTTTTCGAAAATTCAGTTTTTTCGGTGTAAGACCACTGCAACAAGTTTTGCAAGGATTTATTTTGATATAGTTGGATTCTACACAAAAAAGGAACACATTATATTGGGTTTTGTCTCAGCTCTCGTTGCGCAAAGTTGGAATATGTTTTTTTTTCCGAAAATTCAGTTTTTTCAGTGTAGGACCCCCGCAACAACTTTTGCAAGGAATTTACTTTGATTTTCAACATCGAAATAACTAATTCCATCACTTATTATGATTAGTTATTTTATTTCACCAATTCCAAAAGTACTTGTATAATAACGGTACCCTGAAAGGGAAAGAGCACGCCACTGACCATTCGGGTATGTTCGAAATATTTAGCAGCTAGCTTTGGCAGCCAACTTCACATTGGTTCAAATCATTAAATCAAATCGTCAAATCTTCAGATCATCAAATCAATTCACAAATCGTCAAATCGTCAATCGTCAAATCTTCAAATCGTCTATCGTCAAGTTGTCAATCTCGACCAATCGTCAAATCGCCAAGTCGTCAAATCGTCAAATCGTCAAATCGTCGAATCGTCAAGTCGTCAAATCGTCCAATCGTCAAATTGTCAATTCGTCAAATCGTCAAATCGTCAATTTTCGAATCTCAAATGTCAAATCGTCAAATTGTCAAACGTCAAATCGTCAAATCATCAAATTGTCAAATCTTCAAATCGTCGAATCGTCAAGTCGTCAAATCGTCAAATCTTCAAATCGACGAATCGTCGAATCGTCAAGTCGTCAAATCGTCAAATCTTCAAATCGTCGAATCGTCATATCTTCAGATGGTCAAATCGTCAAATCATCAAATCATCCGTCGAATCGTCAAGTCGTCAAATCGTCAAATCTTCAAATCGTCAAATCGTCAATCTTCAAATCGTCAAATCGTCAAATCGTCAAATCGTCAAATCGTCAAATCTCAAATCGTCGAATCGTCAAATCTTCAATCATCGTCAAATCTCAATCGTCAAATCATCAAATCATCGAATCATCGAATCATCGAATCATCGAATATCATCGAATCATCGAATATCGATCTCGAATCATCGAATTCGAATCATCGAATCATCGAATATCGAATCATCGAATCATCGAATCATCGAATCATCGAATGAATCATCGAATCATCGAATATCGAATCATCGAATCATCGAATCATCGAATCATCGAATCATCAATCATCAATCGAATATCAATCTCGAATCAATCAATCATCAATCTGTCAATCTCAATATCATCGAATCTCAATCATCGAATTCAATCATCAAATATCGAATATCAATCATCAATCATCGAATCTCAATCTAATCCAATCTCAATCATCAAATCGATCATCAATCATCAACAATTCAATCATCGAATCTCAATCTCAATCTCAATCATAATATCGAATTCAATACATCATCGATTATATCAATCATCAATCTAAATCAATCATCAATCGTCAATCATCAATTCGAATATCGTCAAATTCGATCAATCATCGAATCATGAATCATCAATCAATTCAATCATCAATTGACATCAACATTTCATCATCGAATCTCGAATCATCATTCGAATCATCGAATCATCAATCATCAATCTCAATCATCGAATCATCAATCATCAATCATATCAATCATCAATCATCGAATCAATCAGATCATCATCATCAATCATCGAAATCATCATCAATCATCATCAATCATCATATCATCGAATCATCGAATCATCAATCTCAATCATCGAATAATCATCGAATCAATCGAATCATCGAATCATCGATCATCGAATCTCGAATCATCGAATTCGAATCATCGAATTCGAATCATCGATCATCGTCATCGATTCGAATCGAATCATCGAATCGCAATCTCGATCATCGAATTGAATCGAATCGAATCAATTCGAATTCGAATCATCAATGAATCTCGAATCATCGAATCATCGAATTGAATCATCGAATTCGTCGAATCATCGAATCATCGAATCATCGAATCTCGAATCATCGATTCGAATCTCGAATCTCGATCGAATCTCGAATCTCGAATCTCGAATCTCGAATCTCGAATTCGAATTCGAATTCGAATTCGAATTCGAATCGTCGAATTCGAATTCGAATTCGAATCTGAATTCGAATCGATCTCGTCATCGATTCGATCTCGATATCGATTCGATCATCGATCATCGATCATCGAATCTCGATCATCGATCATCGATCATCGATCTCGATCATCGATATCGATCGAATCTCGATCCATCGAATCATCGAATCATCGAATCATATCGAATCATCGAATCAAATCGTCAATCATCGAATCGAATCTCGATCATCGATATCGAATCTCGAATTCGAATCATATCGAATCATCGAATCATCGAATCATCGAATCATCGATCATCGAATCTCGATCTCGAATCATCGAATTCATCGAAGTACATTCGAATCGAATATCATCGATTCGAATTCGATTCGAATCGCGATCATCGCATGAATCGAATTCGATCGATTCGAATTCGATCATCATCGAATATATCGTCGATCATCGAATTATCGGAATCATCGAATCATCGAATCTCATCTCGAATTCGAATCATCGAATTCGTCATCGACATCGATCGAATCGCATCTCGAATCATCGAATATCGAATCATCGAATCTCGAATCTCGAATCATCGAATGATCGAATGATCAAATGATCGAATCATCGAATCATCGAATCATCGAATCATCGAATCATCGAATCATCGAATCATCGAATCATCGAATCATCGAATCATCGAATCATCGAATCATCGAATCATCGAATCATCGAATCATCGAATCATTGGATCATCGAATATCGAATCATCAAATGATCGAATGATCAAATGATCGAATCATCGAATCATCGAATCATCGAATCATCGAATCATCGAATCATCGAATCATCGAATCATCGAATCATCGAATCATCGAAATCGAATATCGAATCATCGAATATCAAATCAATCATCGAATCAT
>JAFIRS010008802.1:0-14444 GCA_018342105.1 Gonioctena quinquepunctata | reverse complement strand
GCTACGGCGAATCTTCACCAGTGTCTTGGCATGCAGCGTTTGAAAAGTTAGGTTTGTTTGATTAATAAATAGGTAGTGCAGTTATTCATTCAAATTTATAGGAGTGTAAGTTCTCTACTTCTCTTGTATCGCCTATACCAGATAATTTGGTACGCCGCCTATGGAATTTCCATTACTAGCCATAGTTCGGGCATCTTCGAGAAGAATTGGTTGTTAGGTAGGGAAAGGCCAAAGTGGTCGTTTCAATACTGGACGAGCTCTATCACGAACGTTCCTATTTGAAGCTATCAAACGATAAGTGGACGTTGTTAGCTTCTTAGGATACGTCCCTAATCAGTAGTGTATTAGAACGTAATCATAATATACTTAAAAACCTAATGATACTTTTAGAAACAGATAATCCAAGAATGAATTATTCGAATGCAGAAGTTGAAACACATATCAGCCTGCTAACGCAAATTGCTGATTTTTTCAATCTATAATTAGAAGAAGTATACGTGGATACGACATCAATAAATACAAGAGTTTAATCAATGGTATTGGTACTTTTCGGAAAGCAATTACCGGTAATTTGGATAGTAATGACGGCGAACATTTTAATGAATGCATTAGTAAAATAACCAGAGACAAATATCAATTGAAAAATCTTTTGAAAAATAAAATTTCAGTTACTACTTCAGTAATTAGAAGTTTTAATTCTACTATACAAAAATTACAAATAGATGGAGAGACATTCAACAAGGATATTGAGGAGATTGGAAATTCAATTTTTCAGATTTCAGATGATATGGCAATTATTGAAGCGGAAATAAGAGCTTTAGAAATTTGCGAAACTCTCATGGAAAGTTACTTATACATTGAATCCCATTTGGATGATATTTCAAATTCAATCACTTTCGCAAGACTCAAGATACTTCATACATCAATTAATACCCCCAGAGATTTGGAATATGCTCTTCGGGACGTTTCCCAATCAATAAAAAAAATAATTTACCCCTTCCTGCAAAAACCTCGTCTATTGCTCAATATCTAGATTTAAATGAACTTGAAGCTTTTCAAACAGAAAACCGAGTTTTTGTTCTGAACATCTTATACCAGTCATTTCCAACCAATCAGATGCTTAGTTTCGACATTGTTACTATGGTAACCAACAAATTTTCTGAAAATTTTTCATTTACATTAGCATGTAGACGTAAAATTAATAAGTGGAGATTTCCCGGCACATGACAGCTATCATATAATCAGACAAAAATAATATTGAAATAATAATGACAATATTTTTTATTTACTTACTTTATAAGTTGGAAATATTACAACAATTTATTAAGGTGTACATTCTATAATAGCATTAATTAATTTTAAATTCTTAAAAAATTCCACTACCTCCTCTTTCCTAAGTGGTGAATAAAACACAGAACCGGTGTTTTTTTTTAACAATATGCCTGTGTCTCATGGAATAAAAATAATACTGAAACACCAGTTTATTTCTTTCAGTATTATATTTGTGTCCAAAAAAAGGCACAATATCACGCAGAATGTTGCCAATCTCTTTAAATAAGTTTTCTTGCTCAGGATTTAATCCAGATTCTTCCACTAGGTATGTTAGATATTTTACATTTTTAATGTGCTGTGATTCTTTGCAAAAGGAACACAATCCATACGATTGAAAGTTCATTTTATCATCACTTTTTGACCAACTTATGATTGTATACATGACATATTGTAACGAACCTAGGCCGGACCTGTCGCCTCACGTGTTGCCATCGACAGCGATGAGATCATCCCCGGAGATATTCGAGAACCATCCAGTCGCTCTGCCGCGAAAAAACAACGGTCAATATTGGAAACAATTGGAATATGCTAGTCGCCAACCGTCCGAATTCGAAACATCGAGAATGCTGTATCGGAGATAAATAGACAGCCCTCAAGAGGGAGTACACAGCCTGAACGAGCCCATACGATCGAGCTATTCAGTAGCGTAGTAGTATAAATTAAGTTGTAGATTAAGTGTTAAATAAATTAGTTAAACCAAGTTAAGTTTATTTACGTTACAATTGGTGTCGGAAGTGAGATTTTGAAAATAAACAAGTGATCGTGGAGTGGATAGTCAGAAAAATAAATTGATAGACCTTTTTGTACGCCCAAAATAGACAGTGGCCCGGTTTTCGCGAAGTGGACAATTGTGCGTGGAATATAAACTGATACACTGTTCGCGTGAAACAGCCCAAAATAGACAGTGGCCCGGTTTTCGCGAAGTGGACAATTGTGCGTGGGAATATAAACTGATACACTCTTCGCGTGAAACAGACAATAGACTGGTGGCCCGTGGAAAAGAATTCGTGAAGTGAATTTTAACAAACTGATAAACTTTTCGTGTGAAACAGACTGATACCTCGTCAAAGACAAAATGTGTTCAAGAAAAGTGCGCCTTGCGGATTTGAAGGTAGCGGAATTGAAACAGGAATTGGAGGAAAGGGAACTGAAACAACGGGTAAAAAGCAAGTACTCCAGGAAAGACTTGCAGAAGGACTTATACAAGAAGGTGAGGACCCCGAAACATTTTATTCGAAGTTCCCGGAGGTGATTTGAGTCCGATAATAGAACCTTGGAAGAAAATGCTAGAAATCTGAAGAGAAGCTTGAAGAAAATTCTAGAAATCTGGAAGAGAAGCTTCAAGAAAATTCTAGAAATTGGAAGAGAAGCTTCTAGAAAATTCAAGAAGCTTGAAGAAAATGCTAGAAATCTGGAAGAGAAGCTTCAAGAAAATTCTAGAAATCTGAAGAGAAGCTTCTAGAAAATTCAAGAAGCCTGGAAGAAAATGCAAGAAGCCTGGAAGAGAAGTTCCTGAAAACACAGAAGGCCTAAAAAAGAATTGTGTGGTGTGGCTAATTTTCTAGAAGAAAGAATGGGAACCGTTGAGACAGAGATAGATAAAATTAGGAGCAAATGAACACGGAGGTAGATAAAATCAAAGATGGGGTCGAGGCAGAAATGGACAAAATAAAGGAAACAATCAGTAAGCTGGAAAACGAATTAATAGTGCGCCCTCCACAGAGATGGTTAACGAAAATGCAATGTTGGACTTGAGTTTGAACTTGGATAAAGTTCAAGAGGGAATAAAAGATGTCAAGATCAATTCAGAAATAGGGAAGCTTCCATGAAGCCGCCTCAGTTCGACGGAAAACTCCATGGGCAAATTACCGCCGGCAGTTTGAAGCAGCGGCCAAAGCAAACGGATGGAATGCAGGGGAAAGAGCTGTAGCACTGACACTTGCATTACGTGGAGAAGCGACAAACATTCTACAAACTCTCACCGCCCAAGAACAGGAGGACTATGATCAGCTGATTAAACATCTAGAATTACGATATGGCCACGCCCATTTGGAACACGTATACCACTCCCAGCTGAAAAATCGCTGTCAGAAATCGGGCGAATCCTTACAAGAATTTGAAACTGACATTGCACGCTTGGTTCGTCTCGCATATCCAGCCATACCGAAAAATGTAATGGAGCGATTAGCGGTTCAGGCATTCTTGGATGGACTCCGTGACCAAGAAACCAGACAAGCGTTGATATTAGCTCGTCCAACACATCTCGTAGACGCACTGGCACGAGCTTTGAATTCGAAGCAGCAAAACAATGCTGCAAAACCCAAAGTAAAGTTCAAACGATTGAGGAAGACTCACCGGAGCCTGCTAACTTGGAAGCTGCCATAAGAAAAGTGATGAAGGAAGTGTTGCCTGAGAAAAGACAGATAAGATGCCGGAATTGGGTAAAATTGGACATGTGCGTAGCAAATGTCCAACATTCATCGACTCCGATGCAGGAAAACCTAAAAAAGGTCGACGAGAAGGGCAATCGTCGGCATGTGTCCGGCAAGCCTCGGTTAACAACGCATATGTCGCTATCCTTCAACGACAGAACAAAGGTGTCTTCGTAGACGGTCTCATCAATAACGAGCCTTGCGCCATGCTGCTAGATAGCGGGTGCGACTAGGACAATTCTGGGGCCTTCCTTTGCCAGAACCACCGGAACGGATTGAAGCGACAACTTGGAGGCTACGTACAGCAAGAGGGGAGCCAGCTACTGTATATGGCGAGCTACCGATTGAAATAATTTTGGGCAGCACTAAAGTGAAACATCAGGCACTTGTAGCGACATCGAAGACGATGCAATCATCGGAATGGACATCATGAATTCCAGAGGGTTTGAATTGATTTCAAAGACGGCGTCCTACGTGTCAACGGAGAAGAGCTGGTGCTTCATGGGAGAAGTGAGGGGTTGATCCGTGTGTTGTTGGCTGAAGATGTAAGCGTACCTGAGAGGGCTGAAACCATTCTGAGGCTCGCCTGGACGGGAGTACGAGCAGTGGAAACGTGGTGATGTTCGAGCCCAAACTTCATGATGAGAAAATTGACGAGGGATTGCACTAGGGAAGACCTTGTTGCGTGCTGACAAATTTGTGCCCGTAAGGGTCATGAATGTCAATTATTTTCCAGTGACCTTGAAGAAAGGAACAATATTGGGGCACTGCTCGCCAGTTTCCTCAGTGATCCGGAGTGTACGAGGTACGATTAGCCAACCCAACAACTTGCCCACAGAACTAGAAAAATTAGTTGCCATCTCTTCCAAAGATATAAAACCAGCTCAACAGCCCAAACTAAGAGATTTAGTTAAGAAGTACCAAGACATCTTCGATACCGGACAAGGAAAAGGAGGTCGAACTAATGTGGTCCAGCACAAGATTGATACTGGGGTGCCCCGACCGATCCGGCAATCAGCAAGAAGACTTCCTCTTGCCAAGAAGGAAGAGGCTGACAAAATAGTCAGCGATATGGGAAAAGAAGGAGTTATCGAACCATCTGACAGTCCCTGGTCCTTCCAGTCGTACTGGTGAAGAAAAAGGATGGATCGACACGCTTTTGTGTAGACTATCGCCAACTTAATAATGTCACGAAGAAGGACAGTTACCCTCTCCCGAGAATAGATGACACCCTAGACACGTTGGCTGGTTCCACGATTTTCTCGACCCTTGATCTGAAGAGTGGATACTGGCAAGTAGAACTGGCTCAGGAAGATCGAGAAAAGACTGCTTTACCATCGGCTCAGGATTGTGGCAGTTCACCGTTATGCCATTCGGCTCTGTAATGCTCCCGCCACATTCGAAAGATTGATGGAAACAGTACTGAAGGGACTCTCATGGAACACGTGTCTAGTGTATCTCGACGACATAATTGTGGTCGGCAGATCGTTTGAGGACCACGTGAAAACTTGGAGGAAGTATTCCTGCGACTGAGGAACTCCGGATTGAAACTGAGCCCTAAGAAATGCCATCTGTTCCAAAAGAAGTACGATACCTCGGCCACGTTGTCTCTGGGAAGGAGTAGCAGTGGACGACCAGAAGATCAAAGCTGTTAAGGATTGGCCCATCCCAAAAGACATTCACCAACTTCGAAGTTTCCTTGGTTTATGCACATACTATCGCCGATATGTGCTGATTCGCCAACATCGCTAAACCACTGACCAAGCTCACGGAAGGCCAAACAAAGTTCCAGTGGTCCGAAGAATGTCAAGACTCATTCAGGAAGCTGAAAGGAGCTTTGATCAACGCACCTATACTGAGCTATCCCCACCCAAAGGGAAATTCATTTTGGGTACGGTCGCCAGCATCGTGGGTCTTGGAGCTGTCCTCTCTCAGATCCAGGAGGGACAGGAGAAGGTCATTGGTTATTTCAGCAAGACGCTTAGCAAACCAGAGCGCAATTACTGTGTCACCAGGCGAGAGCTGTTAGCTGTTGTAAAGGGAGGGAACACTTCTACAAGTACGTGTATGGAAGAAGATTCCTGTTGAGAACTGACCATGCAGCTCTCAAATGGCTCTTACAGTTCAAAAATCCTGAGGGTCAAGTAGCACGTTGGATCGAGAGATCCAAGAATTCGATTTCGAGATCGAACATCGAGCCGGAACTAGCCATAAGAATGCAGATGCCTTGTCGCGAAGACCATGTCCAGATGATTGCCCACATTGCCGACGAGCAGAAGAGAAAGAAGCAACACTTTGTAGAACCGCGGCAATGGATGACAACTGGAATGACAGCAAGATCCAGAAAGACCAAGAGAGAGACCCCGACCTTGGCTTAGTCGTCAGCTGGAAGAAGGGCAATCGAAGACCATCATGGCAGGAAGTCGCAGGTTACTCGCCGGCTGTTAAGTCCTATTGGGCACAATGGAACTCTCTTATTCTGGACAATGGGATCCTGAAACGGTGTTGGAGGCCGATATTGGTGGGGAAGACAGACGCCAAATAATTGTTCCCAGGAACAGAAGAGAGGAAGTGCTGCGGGAAATCCATGATGGAGTCGCCGGAGGACATCTGGGAGTGACGAAGACCCTGCAGAAAGTGAGGCAACGGTTTTACTGGGCCAATTGTCAAGCTGACGTCCAGGACTGGTGCAGAAGTGCGCTGTATGCGCTGCTAGCAATGGACCTCGAATACGACCCAAGGCCCCGATGCGTCAGTACAACGTAGGCAGCCCGTTCGAGAGAATCGCCATTGACATCGCCGGCCCGTTTCCCGTATCCGACCACGGGAATAAATACATCCTTGTGGCAATGGACTACTTCAGTAAGTGGGCGGAAGCCTATGCCCTGCCCAACCAGGAAGCCATCACCGTCGCCGACGTCTTGGTGAAAGAATGGATATGTCGATTCGGTATTCCAATGGAGCTGCACTCGGATCAAGGCAGAAATTTCGAATCCAACCTTTTCCAAGAAATATGTCTACTGCTGAACATCCGCAAGACAAGAACCACGGCCCTACATCCGCAGTCCGATGGAATGGTGGAACGGATGAACAGGACGATCAACCGCCACTTGTCCAAGGTTGTCTCTGACCATCAAAGAGACTGGGACCAGTATCTTCATTTGTTCCTGATGGCCTATCGATCCGCAGACCAAATGACGGGACCCCCGGCCGACACTGCACGAGTCAACCGGTCAAACTCCTGCTAGTATTATAATGGGCCGAGAACTGCGACTGCCTTGTGACCTGAAGTTTGGGATACCGCCAGGACAAGACACTGCGGGAGAGGACTACGTCAGCAAACTTCGGCAGAGAATGGACGACATCCACGAACGAGTCCGGTTGAACATCCAGAGTGCCAGCGATAAAATGAAGAAGACCTATGACATCAAGGCCGACGCTGGAGGATTTAAGGTTGATGATCTGGTTTGGCTGTACAACCCCAAACGTCGTCGTGGACTATCACCAAAGTTGCGGAACTCGTGGGAAGGCCCGTATAAAATCGTGAAAAGGATAAACGACCTTGTGTACCGAATCCATAAGCCACCCCGAGGGAAACCAAGGGTCGTCCATTTCAACAGGTTGGCCCCTTACGCTGGAAACCATGACCAAGTTCGCACCCTCAAGCCACCGGAGGATGATATGACGTTCGAGAAGTTTATGTCCTTGTATTCAAACGGGCAGAAAGTTCTACATGGGGTTCAATTTGGTCAACTCCAAACACTGCGGGAGCAGAATCCAGAAGTTGGTGGGTGCTACAGTTGAAGAAAGGCCAGAGAAACATCTACTACCTAGTTACCAAGAGGCATTCCCAAGATAAACCGTCCTATGAAGATGTCTGGAAGAGTCTCACCAAACTAAGAGATACTATGGTGGACCAGAATCTGGTGGATCTAGCAATTCCAAAATTGTCCTGTGGTATTGATGGGTTGGACTGGAGAGTCATAAGAAGTATGCTGGAGGCGATATTCAGATCCAGCGGCGTCAAGATTTTGGTTTGCTGTAACCCTCTTCCACGACCGATCATGAAGACCGTGGAGTGTTACTTCCATCGAACTTCACGGTGCAGATATGGGGAGTCATGCAGATATCGTCACACTCCAAGGATGAAATTTCGGGACGAAATGTCTTTAAGAAGGGGGCAATGTAACGAACCTAGGCCGGACCTGTCGCCTCACGTGTTGCCATCGACAGCGATGAGATCATCCCCGGAGATATTCGAGAACCATCCAGTCGCTCTGCCGCGAAAAAACAACGGTCAATATTGGAAACAATTGGAATATGCTAGTCGCCAACCGTCCGAATTCGAAACATCGAGAATGCTGTATCGGAGATAAATAGACAGCCCTCAAGAGGGAGTACACAGTCTGAACGAGCCCATACGATCGAGCTATTCAGTAGCGTAGTAATATAAATTAAGTTGTAGATTAAGTGTTAAATAAATTAGTTAAACCAAGTTAAGTTTATTTACGTTACAATATATTCACTGGAAAACACAAACAGTAGTTCTATTTTTCTATAAATCTCAAACTCTACAATAAAAAATTGGAGGAGACATGAAATCTCTCTGAATGCTTTTAATATTTTTATGAAATCTGGCTCGAATGAAAAAACAGAAATTCTATTTTTGTATAAACATTAAATTATTCCATCGAAAGTTGGTGGAGGATTCAAATCTTCCTTAATGATTCCTAATATTTCTATGTATTCTGTCTCAAATCAAAGGAAAGAAGTATGACCAGCACACATGGATACAGATAGTACTTATTTTCAATCCTAATATGACTTAGAAAAATAATATCTAATAACTTTTAAATCAATACATGATAAAATACAATTAAGTTCTGTTTTTTTTTTGTCGGCGGAGCGAAAACTATAACCTTATACCGTATCTGACTGACACGAGCGAGTGAACTTCAAATGAAAGGAGCATACAGAGTGAACAAAAATTTTTAATTCTCAAGAATTGTAATTTACAGCGATTTTTTATTTTTTGATCTGACATATTAGAGAAGAAATGAAAAAGAATGGAAGCTGTAGAGCTCATAAAAGCTCTATCAAAAGACCTATAGTTTCCAATCCAATTCTCATTAAAAGTTTCGTCCAAATATTGGGTGACTATTCTAGTATCATGCGGAGGTGCCTCGTCTTGTTGAAACAACACATTGAGTCGAGTTTGTATTGGTAGATTTGCACATGTTCGAGGAGAAGCAAATAGCTCTCTTGCATTTGCCCTTTTTGTCATTTCATCTATTACAACAGCTTCGAACTGTCTACAACACAGGCACCATGGTGACTGTCCATCAAAAGTTGGAGGTTTCACAGAATTGTTTGATGTGGCAGCCCTGTCACGATGGTCTTGAATCTTCAGTGAAGCTACTTTCCTTCCTAGTTCTTCCAGATGTTGCAATGTATCCTCACGCACCGTTCACACTCCTTCACTTACTTCTTCTGGTACCGCAGTAACTCTTTTCTTTATTACTTCAGGGTACTGCGTCAACTTCTTCCTTCAGTTCTGCGATTTATCTTTCGGTTTCCTGGAACATCTGTTCAACAAATGTTCCCGTTGTTCTCGTGGAATATAGTTCAATAGTCAGTTGAATTTTCGCCTCTGAAACCAACTTTTTTGAATCTGGGGATTGTGGCTATTGAAATACTGAACTAACCCAATCTGACATAATTTCCCAACCAAATTCTCAGATTTAGAAGGTTCATTATACCCACTCTGATATCCTTGTGAGTACACATTCAAACTATACAAAGACCCGTTTTTATCCACATTGAATACTGAAGATGATTTATTTTGACTATCGATTTGTTGAGGAATGAAAGTGACTATTAATCAAGCCTCCATTTTTTGCATGCATTGAATCATGAAAACAAATATAGACATACTCAAGAGATCGCGGATTTTTTTGTTGGTCTTTCGAAGATTTTCAAAGCTTTCATTTCAATTTTCATCTGTCTTCAGCGGCTTGGACAGCGTTCGTCAAGGAATAGCTCACATAACTAGGTTTTCGGTGACTTCCTTCAAGTAATCGCAATCCTCAGAAATACCCTCTATTTTTTTAATTCATCATAATTAATTCGACCTAATTCATCGTTCTGAAGTGAAAACATTTGTAAAATCGGTCAAGTAGTTATCAAGTTTACTCATCCCATGAAAACAAACAAACAAACAAACGATTACGTATTTTCATTTTATGTAGAATTATTATGTATTGTGTATAAGGAAATCTAAATCAATATAAATTTCAGAATATAATCAGATCAATATATTATTAGGAATTTTCCGAAACGAATTAGTAGCGTAGTTTTATTTGTAATGAATTGAAATACGGATAGGAGTGTGTCTTCACGATAAAATAGGAATTTTTGTAGAAAATTATAAAGAATTACGGGAAGCCGCAGATATATTTGATTACATTCAGATGTGAATACACATTTCACAACTGTTCATAAAATAACGCAAAAACAGCGAGAAACATAAGAACATGGGTATGAAACCAAGTGTAGAAAATCCCAATGATTCAGAGCGGAAAGCCTCATTGCTTGTGAGTGAAGATTCATCCGCGAGCATATTCAAATCAAACAAATTAAAACCTTACAATCCTATGCATCCATACCTTGAAACCAGGAAATTTTGATAAAAAATTTGAAATTTTGCACTTTGCTCCAAGGGGTGTTAGATAATTATGATTCCATTATTCTAATATTTTCATCTGACCAAGCAACGTTTATCTCTAATTGTACAACGATTTCCTGAAATTGTTCGAGTGGACCAATATCCGCTGTGGCTCAATGTTGATCGGAGCAGAGTTCACCTCCAAGTCCCGCGCTTCTGACGAAGTCGATGATGACACTTGGTGAAACTTTTCTGGTCTTTGGGTGCAGCTGCCCGAACATTTTACATTCCAGGTCATGACATCCACAAGATGTACTCCGTTTCTTCTTCGTCTTGGCAGATTTCATGAATATGATGTCACAGTCTACGGTGACCTGTCAGTAACCCTATGATTCTCAGGTTTTTCCTATTCAGTTCTAACAGAACTGCTGTTCTTTCCTTGGAAGGATTTGGTATAGATACCTGTCCCACTGATTGACCCGTACTCGCTTTTTTTTTGCTGGATTCAGTCGGGCTCCGGCCCTATGAACTCCTTCATAATGCCTTCTTTTGCCGGAAGGTCGGCTTTTCCATCTCCTATTCTTCAAAGCCTTTGTGTCCAGGGACAGGTTTCTGTATAAACTCACACTCGCTTCTTTCTCTGAGCGAATATGCAGTGGACTATAGCTACTGTCAGGAAAGTGGACATTGTGCTCAGACACGCTCGTCTCTGGAGTCTGTTGAGTTTTTCTCGAGCATTTTTGCTCAATCAGACGTCCACCTCATAGGGTCTTACCACTTTGAGGTGAAGCCAATAATTTTTTGTTTCATTCCCCATGTTTTCCCAAAAATTATTCTACAAGTCTGGTGGTTTCGCCTCGCTCTGTTGGGATTACCACTAGGTATTTGGATTCTTTCCTGAAAGAAGATGGTTTTCCATGGAGAATCGCTTTCTTAGTGACTCTAGCTAACTTTTTCTGGTGAATCACTGTCTCACTAGGATAAACCGGGAGGTTTCCTTTTTTGAACGGAAGTAGTAGGGCTGTGTGCACGGAGCAGAACCAAAAATCTCATTTTGTATTTCGTGCAAATTTATTATTTCTAATCGCAGAGCGCTTTCGACCTATATGGTTATCTTCAGTGCTTGCCTGCAAAGTAAGTGAATGATGTTTGAATGTTTTAAGTGGTTATTTTAACGAATTGTCGAAGTATTCTATGACTTATCCGTCAGGCAAGAAAAAGAACAGCCCATAGAATACAGACATTCACAAAATGGTTATAATGTATAAAATTGAGTCAGAGATTGTGGAACATTTTTTTTTTGATAAAACATCATCAACTGCCATCGTTTCTCAATTTGTCAAGCCTAAAATTAACACAAAACAGATGAATTTTGGAACACAAATAGATAAGAAGAATAGTGCACCAACCAGTGATAATTCTAAGAGCCGCTTGGAGTATGTTTGATATCACCTCTCCAAACTTTTCTCCAACCATTATAAGGTCAGCGTAGGCTTGAATCTCGATTCCGTATGCTATAAGGATCCTGATCAGATCGTCTACGAGAAGTGCCCACAGGAGGCGAAATAAGACTCCTTTCTGTGGACAGCCTCTCACCGCCCTGGCCACGACTTTTTTATGATGAACGGAACTCGACATTATTTTTTATTTCAATATCGTTCGGTTCAGTTGAAAATTCACGATATCTCTTTGTTGATTGCTGCTCTATACAGGGTGTTTCTCAAGTACATGTAGGAAATTCAGGAGCATGTTGCTGACGTCAAAGTAAGAAGAAAAGTTTCTATAAACATATGTCCGCAAGATATTTGTTTCTGAGATGCAGGGTGTCAAAGTTCACTTCTTATTTTTTTTATTTTTAATACATTTCAATATAATTGTGATATTCGAGTGGAGTTTCGTATCTGGAAGTATTTTTCAATGACAAAATCAAATTTGATGTTAGTTTGTCTCTTTCGTGGGGGTGGCACCACCTGCATGTCTTTTCATTCATTTGAAATAACATAACTTTTTTGTACGTACCTGTATCACGTTTTTCAGTAGAAAAATTGATTTTTCCAACATCTCTGTGTGAAAAATATATTCTTGGTAGAGGTCGCAGCGAGCAACTGTTTTCGAGTTATTGGGATTTGAAATAATCGATACTTTTGAATTATTTCCGTGAGGCTCGTAAGTCGCCTCTAAGTAGTGAATATCGGAAAAGTACGCCAATGCATTTGTCTTCTTTCATTCAATGGTTTCCTAGATTCAACACTTGAATGTAGTCAAAAAATATTCTTGTTTTTTGTTACATAGTTTTTTCAGACTCTTTTCCGATTTAAATAAATAACATTCAGGTGAGTACTTGTCATGTCATTTCAATCCGATCTTGTGGCAGTGAAGTTGTTTTCAGTATTTTGTGTTCCAATCTTTCTCAAATGGCACCATACACGAATAGCGAACTGCCGATGACAATTGCTACGAGGCTAGACGTATTTATAATGAAAGATTCCCTTATCATCGAGCGCCGAACCATCAGACATTCAGAAACCTTTTTCAGCAGCTTATGGAGTGTTTCAAAAAGCTTCAGTGGCAGGCAGACCGTTGACTTCTAGGACACCAGAAGTTGAAGAAGATGTTCTTCAGGCAATCGAAGAAGATCCACAGACAAGCACGAGAAAAATTTCCCAAAATGTGAACATATATCAAAAATCAGTTTGGGTAATTCACAAACAAAATCAGTTGTATCCTTATCACATACAGCGTGTCCAAGCATTGTTGCCCCGAGATTTTCTTCCCTGTGTAACATTTTGCCAATGGAAACTGCAGAAAATTGCACATAATCCTGAATTTACTGCAGAGATATTAATCACTGACGAGGCACGCAATAGTTCAGTCCAGGTTTGAATACCAGTTTTCATTGAATCTGTGGATTGGTAATTTTTCCAGGGAATCTTGATGGAAATTCTTATCATGATTTCCTTGAAAATATTATGCCTGAATTACTTGAAGACATTCCACTTTACTGAGACAAAGAATATGGTTTATGCATGGCCAGCGCATTTTACTATAGTAGTTCGTGAATGTTCAAATCAGTGATGTAGAAACAGATTTATTGGTCGAGGCCTCCGAGGTCCCCGGATTTAAATCCAATCCATTTTTTGTCAGTTGAAGGCCCTAGTTCATACGGTGTCAATAGAAACCAAAGAACAACTTCGTCAACGAATCATTGCTGGATGTGACGCTATCCGAAATACACCAGGTATAATGGAACGTGTCCATGAGACGACGCATGCATAATGGTGCAAAGTGGCCATTTTGAACAATTACTTAAATCATTACCCTCAACTAACTGTTCTAGTATTAAATTGGTCTTTATCAGTATTAAATTGTTATAACACCCGATTCCTATTTGAACATGAAATAAAAAAAAAAAATTTCTTCAACTAAATTAATTTTGAATAAAAAAATATTATTTCAAATCTCAATAACTCGAAAATACTTTCTCGCAGCAACCTCCACCAAGGATATATTTTTTACATAAAAATGTTAGAAACATTTTTCCACAAGAAAACGTGATACAGGTATGTACAAAAATGACTGAGAAGACACGTAGGTGGCGCCACCCCCATCAAATTTGATTTTTTTATTGGAAAACACTCCCAGTTACCAAACTTTACTCGAATATCACAATTATTTTGAAATGTATTCACAAAAAATTAAAATAAGAATTCAACTTTGACACCCTGCATCTCAGAATCGAATTACTTGCCGACATATGTCTATGGAAACTTTTCTTCTTATTTTGACGTCAGCACCATGCTTCTGAATGTTCTTCAAGTACTTAAGAAACACCCTGTATAGGGATACTGGTTATGCTCCTTCAATGTCGAGAAAGGCTGCTACTGCAATTCCTTCGCATCCCAGTGAGTCGTTCAGTTTACCGATGAAGTTGTCCAATCCAGTTTCTATTGATTTTTCTGCCTGGTGGGCATACTGTTGCGTGCTGAGAAGGTTTTACCTCAGCACCTCTTCTCGTA
>JAFIRS010008801.1:0-14445 GCA_018342105.1 Gonioctena quinquepunctata | reverse complement strand
TAATTACATTTCGACTATCCGATAGGATTTTCAACATTTTCTCGATCATAGATGGAAAGAACACATTATTTTTCATTCTATTGTCGAATTTCACCGTGGCATCATTCCTTGTTCTCAAAATATACGGGTTAAAAAATGCGAAAACAATAAAAATTGGGATTTTAATTACATTTCGACTTTCCGACCGGATTTTTAACATTTTCTCGATCATAGATGGAAAGAACACATTATTTTTCATGCTATTGTCGAATTTCACCGTGGCATCATTCCTTGTTCTCAAATATACGTTAAAATGAAAAACAATAAAAATTGGGATTTTAATTACATTTCGACTTTCCGACCGGATTTTAAAGTTTTTTTCGATCATAGATGGAAAGAACACATAATTTTACATGCTACTGTCGGATTTCACGGTGGCATCATTCCTTGTTCTCAAAATATACGTCTTAAAAATGACGAAAACAATGAAAAATTGGGATTTTGATTCCATTTCGACATCCCGACCGGATTTTAAAAAATTTCTCGGTCATAGATGGAAAGAACACATAATTTTTCATACTATTGTCGAATTTCACGGCGGCATCATTTCCTTGTTCTCAAGATATACGTCTTAAAAATAACGAAAACAATAAAAAATCGGGGTTTTAATTACTTTTCGACTCTCCGACTGACCCTAAATCCCCCCACATACCAATTTTTATTACAAAACTCGTCCGCCATCTTGAATGAAATAATTTTGACATAAAATCATAATCTCCGACCTCAAAACCCCACATACCAATTTTGAATCGTCGGACGTCTTGGAGCCGCCATTTTGCTTTTTTGCCAACAAAAATTCTATAATACATTGTCAACGGAATTATAACCACCTGCAAAATTCCAAGTTATTGGACGCCTAGGATTGGGTTCAACTTTACTTGCAAGATTTGACCCAAACTAATGAACAAACACACAAGTGAAAAAACGTAATAAAAGCTTGTGAAAAAATATTCGATTACCATTGAAAAGACCACATGATTTTTCATAATCTGGTAGAATTCCAAGGTGACTTTTTTCTTCGTTCTTGAGTTACTTCCATGTAGATTCATTGATAATATCCGAATTTTCTTGCTTCACTCTCAAATTTTCAATTTATTTAACTGTGATACATAGGCACAAAGGTTTTCATTGTATTACGTTCATTTCAAACTCTATTTGTGAGATTCCTCACCTCAAGAACCATAAAAAATAATTTTGAACTGCATGAAATCCGCCCCATCAAATCGTTGCTGGCAACGATTTTTCCAGAAACGTTGCTGACGAATTCGTTGCTAACTTCACTCACATTCTCGGAAATATCCTTTATTATGGGATGCTGGAAATAAAGAGTATAACAACTGCTATAAAAAAGCGGATGCAATGAATTTCACTCAAAGGCGTCTTTTATTTTCCCTTCGAAGAAGCACAAAACCAGCAGACATGATGAGACAATAATCTCGTTTTTCTCTTTCAGCATGAAAACGCCACATATTTTCACCGTTTGTAAATTTCTGATAAAGAAAACTAATTCTAGATGTGGATGACACGAAACTGAAAACTTTTGTTGGCAATTTGTCTCTTGGCAGTGTGGACACAAGTTTCCATTTTGTTTTGTTTTCAGAAAGTTGCTCATTTGTCGTGTTTCAGTTTTGTTGGTTTGATGTGGACCCGGCATAAATAAAGTAATCAAGAGTTCTAAGTTCCTTGCATAAGATTCACAATTATGAAGAGGAACCAGAAAAAACGCTCTTATTTTTTTCGCTGCATTCTGGATAAAAGTATTTTTTTTTTCTCTTTCGAGAAGACAGTTACAAAAAATGTCATTCCATAAAGAAATACACACCGATTCTTCGCATCAGTACCCTCTTCAACCGAGACAAAATATTCCAATCAAGTCTGAAATGCGTTCAGTTTTCCTTACCATAAAGAAAAATAAAACACTCTCTGATTCGATTTAGTTTCACGTGCAGAGAGCATTTCTCAGCGGGCGCACTTCAAAGCAAACCAACTCACTCCTTTATTATGTTAGTGATACTCCGACGATGTCTGAAAATGCATACAAGATGCCCGGCTTTGAGCCAATACGACGATTTCTTGCTTTTAAAATTCCATCGTGATATTGTTTCGCTTTTAGTTCTCAATGGGGGAATTGGGATATGCATGTTTTTTGTCCGCACATCTTCCAAGTCACGAATTTTAAATAATAAATAACGTTAAACAAACAAAAAAACATTTGTACAACTTCTTCGTTCGGAAGATACATAAAAATGTAAAGTCCGCTTTTGTATGAAAATTTGCAACTTATTTAGGCGGCCAAAAATATATTTAGTTTGAATCTGATTTTTTTTTAATTAAATTTTATTATTTTACACATACATTACCGCGCAAAAATAATAATATCAATAATAATTATGATGATAATAATAAAAACAATATGTTAATTTAAAGTAATATACAATATAGTAATAATGCAACGGATGGCATCAATATGTATTTACTTATGTAAATATAGGTAACTTAATAAAAAACTATAAGTAACAAAAAACCATCTCTTTCTCTCTATCAACAAGGACGACGAAAACCACGGTTCTTCATCAGAAGATATTTCAAGTTCTGAGGATTCGGCTTCTTCAGATTCATCGGTAAGTGGATTAGGATCAACTGGCATTAACAGTTTCAGGGTTCTTTTTGAGGGTAATTTTTTCTCATGCGTATTAGGAGTGATTCGGAGCTAAGCAATAGCCAGAATTATGAATATTCCTTTGTGAATTAGATCATCTTTGTTTAAATTGTAATTTGATGAACGAAAATATGTGCTTAAGTCTTTCGTTTGGACTTCAGAATAATTCAGATATGAAAACATAATTTGCACGATATTCTAATTTTTCTTCAAAAGTAGGCAAGTTTTTCTCTTGCATTTTTTTCAAAAATGTTCCTCAGAGTGCCTCGGGCATTTGATGGCCCTAAAACAAAGTTAGATACTAACAGTATCAAAATCTTCTCAGACTGAAGAATTCTGTATTTTAACCAAGTAATTTCAAAGTTATATAATACAATATTGCGCAGCCATATGCAGCTAATCTACTGATTATTCTTTTCTATATACTCTCAAGTTCTCATTGAACCAAAAAAAAATATTTGGGACGAACCCTGGAGTACAACAATCTTAGATAAGTAAGATATTAATTAAAACGAGAGCAAAAGTAATGTGTTTTTTTCTCAAACTGCTAACGTATAAAAAAATATATGCATTGTTGACTGCTCCTTCGATGTCTAGGAATGCACCCAGCAAGACCTCTTCATTTTTCAAAGCAGTTTCCACCTTCTCTACGAGTTGGTGTGATGCTGTTTCTGTAGATTTGCCTGTTGTGTAGGATATAGTTCCTTGTGTAGAGGGTGGTTTACCAACACTGTATCCCTAATGTACCTATCCAGAAGTTTTTATTGCGTCATTAGCATGGATGACATAAGACTTATTGGCCTCAGTGCCTTCGCCCCATCCTGTCCAGTTCTTCCAGGCTTGGGGTTGAAGACGACTGTAGTTGCTCTCCATGCTTTTGGTATGTATCCCAGTGGAAGACTGGCCCTTAATACGTTCCGTATTTTATGTGCAAGAAGGTCAAATCCTTCCTGTAGCATAATAGGATAAATGCCATCCGGTCCTGGCGATTTATATGGTTGGAGCGAGTGGATGGCCCATTGCGTTTTCTCCACATCTATCACCCTTTTTAAGTTCCTCCATTTTCCCCTGGAGGCCCTTATGGAATGTTCCAGTTCTGGGTATCTCCAGGCCTCAGGTGTTATGTTTGTATTTATTGATCCTGGGAAGTGTATCCTGTACAGTTCTTCCAGGGTATCTTTCCCTTTCTGACTCTGGAGAGTATTTTGTGGAGTCTTACTCCCTCATGAGTGCCTTCCACTACCTCTCAGTACTCCTCCACGATTCTCTTTTGGATTGCCTTAGTTCTTTGTTGTACTCGGTGAGAGAGTTCTTGTATTCCCTGCATTTTATTTGTTGAAGAGTTTCCTGACCAGTTTTCTTTTCTTAGCAAGTTCTCTATGCCACCAGGGCACGTTCCTGGTGGCTTCCGTGCTTACAGGTGAACAGTTGTCATTATATGCTCAGGTGATTGCGTCCTGTAGTTGTCCCGCAACCATCTCAATACCATTTTTGTTCGATATTGTTGTTTCTATCCACTTCAGCCCATTCTCTAGGTCTAACATACCAGTTTGTTCTGCGGGGATTGCGATATATTTCTATTTCAGTCTCACTTCTCGATATTTCGAATTGGATGTGTCTGTGGTCTGAACAACTCACACGTTCCAATTTTTAACAAAGGTGCTTATTTAACTGGTTCCCAATGTTATGTCAATTACCTCTTCCCTAAAAGATGTTATGAAAGTAGGTTTATTGCCGACATTAAGTATTTCTAGGTTATTAGTCATAATAGATTGTAGTGAAGATTCACCTCTGGCGTTGGTGTTTGTGCTTCCCCAGGATGTGCAACTAGAGTCGTAACCGATGACTGACTCTCTAGCTCTACATTCAGCCACCAGCTCCTCTAGTTCTTTGGTAGGTGGAGGGTCAAGGTCATTATATTGAAGCTAGGCTGCCAACTTCATTTTTACTGCCTTGAGGTCCCTAGAACAAAAATTTCCAAACGGTAGTATTTTTATATAATTTCTGACGATTATGCATGTTCTCGGTGAGGCAGATGAGTATTACCAACCTGCCTATTCCACCGAGTCCCATAATTTTTCCCCTGTTGATCCAGGATTCTTGTATAAGGGCCACCTCAAACTCCTCTTTAATTGCAGCAAGGACTGCTGTGCAATAGTTAGTGCATTCTAAAAAACTAGTAAAGTTAATCAAGAAATACATAATATTCCATTCATATTATACCATTCTCGTGTACTAAAAGTTACGTAGGCGAAACTTCGATACCAAATCAAACACTAGCCTTAGGCAAGTTATCGATATGTCGCTAGCTCGAGATGAACAGAACATATTCTCAACACCAGTCAGTGACAATCACTGGAGTAGAAAAACAAAGAAACCTTGAAAAATTATGTGCTTCTATTTGGTGAGAACAGCAATACGTGCTGACTTTGTGATGTTATTAGTACTTCTAGGATATAGAGATCAGGTAGTGGAAATATATATATATATATATATATATATATATATATATATATATATATATATTTGAAATAGTTTTCTTGAATCCTTCCTGTATATTTTTTTTCCGTAGTTTCTTGGGTTATTGGATTCCACAATTATTGATACATTTATATTGTTAAAGGCGTTTCGTCCCGGGCCTGGGACTTCTTCAGTTTTATTTATTTCATGTTAGGTATATAATTCTGAGTGACATGTAGCGGTCAATGTTTCTTGTTCTATAAGGAAGTCGGTTCCGACCGACTTCCTTATAGAACAAGAAACATGTTGATAGGCCTCCATTATGTGAAAATTTTTTCTCAGAATTATAACCAAATGAAATAAATAAAACTGAAGAAGTCCCAGGCCCGGGACGAAACGTCTTTAACAATATAAATGTATCAATAATTGTGGAATCCAATATCCCAAGAAACTACGGATATATATATATATATATATATATATATATATATATATATATATATATATATATATACACTGTGCTGGGAAACATGAGACATTTCCTAGAGAACGTATTATTTGTTTTTGTGCAATTAAGTCTTTCGTTACTCTATAATGATTCCGAATTGTAATAGCATTAATGATTCTGGATTATATCAGAACATAATAAAACAATACAGTTTTCAAAATCCTAATTAGGTAGTATTTAGAGTTGATAGATCTAGGTAGTTAAATGTTTACAAAATGTTTTGAAGCTTCGAGATTCTTCTTGAATGAAATCTTGTATATATTGTTTTCGATGCATTTAAAAAAGTCAGTCAGTGTATTATTTATTTTGTTTTGGAGCTGTGCTTCGGATTTCTCACAAATGAGCAGGGTGGCACCATCACCATATAAACATGTAAATATTCCAAGCATACTGGCAAGCGGTAGAATTTTGTAATTTTTACGATCATTAGATATACGGGGGGTGAGAAAATTTTCTCATGGGGTTGACCTGAGTGACATACACAGCGCACCAGGAGCGATGAATATACCGATTTTTGCGAAAAATAATATTAGGGGGCAAGATAGGTTAAAAATTTTACGGATTCATGAACTTTAGTACGAATATATATTTTCGCTGAAAAATTTTCGGTTCTGAAAAATCCGAATTTGTCTCACTTTTCATGGAAACGCCACCATAACTTCCGGTATTATTGTAGTAGAATGTTGCAATTTTCACGATCGTGAGATACACCGAGAATAAGTCTAAATCTCTTCTGGGGTCGAACTGAGTGACCTACACTGCGTGCCAGGGGCGATGGATATATTGATTTTGGTTAAAAATAATATAGGCTCCAAATTCTTACGGATTCGTGATCAAGACATCAAATTTAGTACCAATCCATAGTTTCGCCGAAAAATTTTCAGTACTCAAAAATTCGAATTTGTCCCACTTCACATGGACACACCCCCGTATCTTCCATAATGATTGAAGTAGAATTCTGAAATTTCCACGATCATTAGGTATACCGGAGATGATGCTGAATATTTCCTGGGGTTGACCTGAGTGATAAATAATATTAGGAGGCCAGATAAGCGGAATTTTACTGATTCGTGATTGGGACATCAAATTTACAACCGATAGGCATTTTTGCTAAAGAATATTTCAGTTCAGAAAAATTCGAATTTTCCCACTCCTTATGAAAACACCTCCGTATCTAATGTAATTAGTGGAGTAGAGCTCTGAAATTTCCATCATAGGTAGATATTCAGGGGATTAATCTTAATAATATCTGGAGTCAAATTTGCTGAGTTTCCAGAGGGGACTACAAAAATATGGATTTTCTAAAGGAAAGTATTGAACTTTATTTCCAAAAACATCACAAAATCGAGAAAAGTGTTCAAAATGAAAAAACAAGTCAGACTATGTTATTGAAACATATCTCGAAAAAATCCTTCTGTGCATTGATATTCGTTAAAGAAACAACGGTTAGAGAAACTAATTGTAGAAATAGTTCCCAGTAATACTGCATTATCAGTGATAATTATCACTCCATGTCACGTTCTACAGTTATAAACTCTGCAAAAATCGTTCTATCCATCGCCCCTGGCGCGCAGTGTACGTCACTCAGATTAACCACAGGGGAGATTTAGACTCATCCTCGGTATATCTAACGATCGTGGAAATTACAGAATTCTACTACAATAATAACGGAAGTTACGGGGGCGTTTCCATGGGAAGTGAGACAAATTCGGATTTTTCAGAACTGAAAATTTTCAAACTATATATGGATTGGCACTGAAGTTGATGCCCTGATTACGAATCCGTAAGAATTTTGAGCCTATCTTGCCCCCTAATGTTATTTTTCACAAAAATCGGTATATCGATCGCTTCTGGCGCGCAGTGTATGTCACTCATATCAACCTCATGAGATAATTTAGACTCACCCCCAGTATATCTACCGATCGTGAAAATTACAGAATTTTACTCCAATAATTACGGAAGATACAGGGGTGTTTCTATGAGAAGTGAGACACAGTGTATAAAATGTATATATTTTTTTATTTCTTTATTTAACGTTGGTCTATTTCGGCGACCAGTGCTAAACACCAACGCCGGTGAGCACACTCCCCCCAATCGGAAATTTTGCCGAATCCTCTGGTGTTTCCAACCAGAGATAGGGATCTTTATCGAGCTCAAATCCATGAACTCGGGACCGCCATCTCAACGTCCCCTCCGAAGGACGGCATATCTATCGCCATATCTCATGCTCACTGATGTGACTCCTGCAGCTGTGAATATGTTATTACACTGCAGGTATACGGGGCTTTTTAAACGCAAGTCTTCCCTGGCAGGTGGTCACCCATCCAAGTACTGGTCGCGCCCCAACTTTCTTAACTTCAGGTATCGATAAGACTCTCGTCTACCTGACCAGCCGGCCGGTTCCCCATATATTTTTTATTATTGCTAATGTGGTTGATATTTCCTTTTCGAATATTTCCTTCAAGGAAAGAACTCTTCTTGGTTAAGACAATCAAAAGCTCACATAACACTTCGATAGTTTTTTTATTTTCATAACAAGAGCATATTGGTTGGAATGGATTAGATTATCCGTATAGAAAAGAATTGGAAGATATGGGTGGCAATGTGATGGGGCGATAATTCTCGAGATTCGAAGTGAACGTCGCGTCGCTTGTACAGAAATATGTTTTGGTGAAACGCCCACACATAAATACAGACCTTTTATATTTACTTGTTTTTCAAAATCTCTTTTATGGTCGTTATAAAATCTTGCTCGCTAAATGTGTCCCAGTCGGCAGTTATGAGTATGCTGATCTTGAATCACTCGGTATAAATAATGTAACGCTAGAAATAAGTCCTGATTGGGGGAAGTCAACTGCCGAGTCCTGAATTCACAAGCTCGACGTGACTTCAGTGAAAAATACTGAAAATCCCATGAAAGAACGCTAATGCGGCTATTTTGTCCACTGTGCGATTCGTTTTCGCTAAATTCATTTTCATTTGTCCGTGAAAAGGGTCCAGTAGGCCGTGAACTGAATCCTTGATGGATTTTCCATGATGTTCTTTCCTCAATTAATTCTGCATTGTCCGCAGAATCCTTGACTGACCACCGCCCTTCATTCGTCTCATTTAAAGATGAATTCGGGAATTATAATGGGATTACACTAGGAAAAAGGATTCATCTAAATTGTTGTGCTTATTCTTTCTATCTCTCCACGTCTTCATCTATCTTCTCACAGAAGGAATGCTATTGTGTAATGTTAAAATATACACAAATACCAAATACAAGTTTTTTTCCAACTAATTGAATGTGATATTTATGAGGTTATAATATGTTTAGTGTAAACAGTTTGGGTGCAAATATTTTAACTAAATGAAAATATAGTCAACGCTTTTCTCCAAACTTAATAATATAAAGCAAACAATGATTTTTACTGAACTGGGTTTACCAAACCACGACACGTGTTTCGCTATACCATAGCTTCTTCAGGTGGAGATAATACTAACTCAACAATCACGATGTATCATGTTAAATAATCAAGGCAGGTAGTAGTAGGTATATTAATTTAATTGATAATATTAAGGATAATCCAATAGGTAATTAATAGAACGGGGACTAAGTAGGACGGGGATAATATCCATTACCTGTTTAATCTTCGGTGAAACAAATTTTACAAAGGAGAATTATTTAAGTTGATCTGGTCATTGAGCAAATATTGTGACTTTTTGCATTTATTAATTTTCAAACTTTCAAGAAGGTCGAGCTGGCAACCTTTCTTTTCTAAGTATATGTAATATTTCGAAATCGTTAATAAAATAATGTTTTTCAGTCAAGAGGTGAATAGATAAAGTTGAATTTGTTTTATTATTGACGAAACAGTTCCTATGTTCCGATAATCGCTTTTTGAATGTTCTGCCTGTTTGTCCTATGTGAAAATTTGCGCAAGAGCCACAAGTTAATTTATATACTCCAGATTTTTCAGCTTTCTCAGTTCTATCTTTAGTGTTCTTAATGAATGTACCTTAATCATTATCTGTTTTCTATGCGATATTAATGTCGTCTTTACGTAAAAAAGTAAAAATTTGTTCGGTAGGATGCCGAAATATGTAATAACTTTAAAATTTTCGTTTTGATTAGGAAAAACTCCTAGTAAAGCTTTTTTATAAAGTTTTTTGTAAAGAATATTATCCACCAGGTTCGAACTATAACCGTTATTAATTGCAATTTGTTTAATTATATTTAATTCTTTATTAACATTTTTTTCTGAAACAATGATATTGATTAATTTATGTATAATACGTTTAAATGCGGCTAATTTATATTGGATTGATGTGGTGAGGTACTGTGTACTGTGATGTCTTCTGCATATGAAGGTTAATGGAAAATTGAAAAATTATGTTAGATACTGATTTTTGTTAGAGTGAGGTCTAAAACGTTTATAGAATTAAATGTTTTCATTTCTTTTGTGAATTTAATTGAAGGGATGAATTGCATTGATAAAGTCGAAAAACATTTTCAATTGTTGATTTGTATGAAAATGTTGGATATTAAAAAAATCAGATGTGGAATCACCTGCGACTGAAAGATAAACTTTGGTCACTGTCTTCCATCATTCAGTTCCCACACAGCACACTAAAATGTCGTTCACATACCTGTACAGTGTAATAAATTTTTGATTGAAGGATTGTTTATCCCTCCAAGTTCCAATAAATATTTCGGCTAATAAAGGACTCGAGGGATTTCCATTATTAGTCCTTTATCAGAAGAATAGAAATGATTGTTAAATTCAAAATAATTTTGAGCTAAACAAACTGTAAGCAGATCTGATATTTCTTGTTTGATAATCGGATTGCATTATTCCTAACCAACAGATTATTTACCAATATGATAGTTTCTTCTGGTGGAATACTCGGAAATAAATAAAGAAGAGATAACTTTGGAGTTTCCTGGAAGTCGTATATTCTTGATTTAGTCAATTAGTTCGTAACTGTTTTTCAAGCTAAATTTTGGAACGATACTACAATATATCCTGATCAAGTCGATTAATTTTCCGGGAAGTTTCACTAACGGTGCTGTAAAGAAAGATAAGACATGACCAATAGGGTAATTTTGTTTATGGAGTTTGATTAGTTAATAAAGTTAAGGCGCTTGTGGATTCAATCAATTAATACTTCATTCCCAAATAAATCATACTACTGATAATATAAAATCTGCCTGATAAAGCTATTAACATTAACTAAATTCCAACTGGTCTTCTGAACAGTGTGCAAATTAATTTTCAGAAACTATTCATCCTTCTCAATGAATTACATCGCAAGGGTCATTTTCCAGACACCAAGAAAAAATTAACAACGAAAAATGTCTTACTCCTCAAGACTGCTTTCTACTACTACCTATACAATAGTTATATGTTGGATTACATCCAATGGATAATCGTGCTACAAGGTTACTTTGCAAATGTTCATTGCGAAATGGATATATAATAACCACCCCATTTGGGCTGACCGCCTGTAGACTGCTTTCGGGGTATTTGCCCCTCATCAGTACAAGGTAGGTCAAGCAGAAAATGATTAAATCTATGAACCCGAATGAGATTTTGCAAAGCAATTGGAAAACACCACTAGCTAATGCCATCTCAACTCCAATTATTGCAACAACAATATTCGAGAAACGGGCTGACAAATGTATACCGCTTATTTGACGAAGTGAATTTTTACTAAGTCATTGTCAGAGTTTATTATTGTTTTGTGTTGTGTAAGCACACAGAGAATAATTATTTCAGTATTTTAATAGCCACAAATCCCAGTTTCGTAACAATATAAAGAAAATAATATTGAAGGATACAAAATGTTTTGCTTTATGTGTTAGATATGTAATTCATTAAGAATGTTTCCTACTACTAAAATAATAACATCCTAAAAAAATACCAGAACGATACTTTTGAAAAATCAGGAAAAAAAATCAACACTTTTCTTTGGACAAATGATACAAAACAATATTCAATTTATTGGAACCTACTTCTACAATTAAAATGTTGAAATCGATGGAGAATACAAAACAGTTGACAAATATTGAGTGGAAAAAAACTTGTAATTGAAACCTCGATCTTCAGAAATTGATCTCAGGTTCTTCATTGTTTAAGTGAATCTGATAACAGGAGCGATCCAGTCAAAATTAAAAATGAAGGAAAACGGTTTACAATTTTGCATTCCGGTAGGAAATTGGGATTTTTGAAGGTTTTGACTTTCTACTGGACTCCAAGAAAGAATGAATGTCTTATTTCAAAAATGGATAATTACTCAACTATTTCCTGCTCTATCAAAAATTTCATTTTATCCACTTTACATTATATCAATTCAGCGCAGTGTTAAAATTAATATACATTTTGAATTGATGTTTCTCAAAATTACCACATGTAATAACCAATATATAATGGATATGTCTGTTCTTAGATAAAAAACAGTAGGTATGACGAAAATACGTCAGACGAAGTTAAATTTGATGCCAATAACGAATTCCGCATTATGTTGATATTGATAAACTTTTAGCAGAAGTACAGAAGATAAAGTGTTTAAAATGATGCTCAATAATATAAATCTGTTCAATAGAAACATTTAATGAAATATTATAATAATCATCAGAACACAGTTACCTTCTTACAAGAAATTATTTATAAATATTAACATACAGTTTGAACAATTGGTAATATCCATTCCCTGAGAAGTAACTGAAGAAGTATTCAATTCAATTTCAGAACATTCGTCATCGCTAACTAATGACTGTGCTATTGAAGTGGGATAGTCAAATAATGCAGGTGCAGAGATAGAACTAGTACTTGTTCCAGGAAATATTTTATCACCAATTTTATTTTCAATGGAATCCTCGATGTAACCCTCAGCTACGGTTGAGGACTTCCATGCTCCATGTCCTTTTATTGTAGTCAAATTTGCTCCTGAATTTACTAACAAAGATGCTGAAGATCTTCGAAAACAATGGCAGGTAAACTGCTGCCGATCTGGTAACTTCAGAAATTCGGCAATGGTGGTAGGCATCTTCCCAAAAGTATTTATTACAATTGGTGGAACAGTGCATTTGTGTTTAGAATAATTCAGGAAAAACCGACGATGAGTTATGAAAGTGGGGTGTAGCATATTCACTGTTAAAGATTCATGTAGTTTCCAACGATGCAAAAACTTCGCTGAATGTAGGTTTTGATATCTGAAATATGAATTAATAGTAAAAAAGATATCCACTAACACTAAAGGAACTGACGTAACTAATATAAACGAAGCATTCGGTGTTTTCTGGGAATATTCCCATTGGTGCTTCGAGGCAGCTTTCTCTAAATGTTCGAGAAATAATACTTCTCAACAACAAAATAGCAATTTTGTCCTTTCTGCCACACTAAAGAAAAACATTTATGATGTCAAGCACATACATCATCAGAGAAAACATGAGAACTCCGAAAATGACAATTGTATGTCAATGGCGAATGTTAATACAATGATGTTCTTCAAACCCGTTACAGCAGTCGATCTAAAAATAAAGAACCCGGTGGCGCGGCCAGTCGGAAAAGTAGATTTTAGAATTAAATTATTGATTCTGAAAAAGCCATCAATCAAGCTAACGAATTATATGTGAGAGAAAATAGGACATTAATTTACTGGCAAACACAAACAGCTTTTCTAATATTTGTAATCAGACTCAAATCAAAAGAATGAAGAATAACCAGCACACACTTAGAAAAATAATATCTAATATTTAACTTTGAAATCCAGAAATATCAAAATACAATGAGGTTCTGTTTGTCGGCGGAAATAAAACTCAAATAGTATCTAGTAGGAGATTTAAGCCGGTTCTGGCTCTCCCCCCACCACTATGACGTCACGTGTGACCTTGAATGGTTGCAGGTGTGCAATGTGTGTGTGTTTGACCTTGGGATTTGACTTTGAGATTTGTCATTGAGTTTTGACATGGGGTTTCGTCGACTTTGAGATTCGACTTCAGTTTTGACCTTGAGTTTGACCTTGAGATTCATAACATTAAGTTTTGACTTTGAGATTTGACCTTGAGTTTTGATGTTGGGATTGTTTCGGCAACCTTAAGATTTGATCTCGATGTTTGTTTGACCTTGACTAAAGTTGTGGTGTAGGCATACATATTCTGTGTAGTCATGACCTTCATGAATCCTTGCACTCTCCAAGCGAGGAGGGCGTTTGTCCTGTGAGAGAGCTAAGAGTGAACTGCGAGTATTGATGAGTGCGTTGAATATCAAGAGAATCTCCTCAAAATCCATACAGATTGCGCATCGCATCGGACTTGTTGTATGGTGGGGTATTTCACTGAAATATTCCAGGAGATGAGTATTTCGAATCGATGTCTCCTCCAGTGAGCTATTGAAAACAAGTTGTTGAAATGTATTCGTGTGATTGTGGTAGAGCTTTCACCCGTAGTGATAATCTTCGTCGACATCAACGGGAAACTTGCCAGGGAGGTCCTTCAGTGAAACGAGTTAAATTGAACAATGGCGATGACTCACCACCTGCACCACTCTATACATGTAATTGTTGTAATGTGACATTTCCATATTGTCAAGTCAACTCTCACAATAGAACACTCGCACACAGGACGAATTCATGTGTTCACTTGGGAGGTGGTGTACACCTCATTAAAAATGCATTCAAGTGTCGCATTTCCAGCTACAGAGTATCTAGTGAGAATATGTATACAGAGTAATTGTTGTAATGTGACATTTCCATATTGTCAAGTCAACTCTCACAGTAGAACTCTCGCACACAG
>JAFIRS010008800.1:0-14446 GCA_018342105.1 Gonioctena quinquepunctata | reverse complement strand
AGATTGCATTCCCGTACTTTTATTGGTTTGAAAGTTACATTAAGTAATTGTATGTAATTTACAGCACTTCATAAAAGCATTATCCGCTCCATTATTAGATTTTTATCATGAGCAAACGTCCTTTGTAATTGTGGATCCATCATGTATGTCGAATTTCTCAAAATATTTTCCGTGTTGAAATTACTAGCACATACATATTTATCTATTCCGATATCATCACTGTTTCCAGAATAAAGGAGAAAGAATTAGCTACCCTCAGAATAGAATAACAAGTGCAACACAAGTCAATAACAAAAAAGTACATTTTTTAACTGATAATACTGTACATTGAATAGAGGAGGGTTATCCAACCCTTCACATACGGGAAATTCTGGTATTCCTTTTATTCATCAATATGTCCAAATTTATTTTGGAAAAGAAGTATTTAAAAAAGTTTTTGTGGAGTAGTGACATTCATGCATTCATTCATGTGATTTGCTGAAAATTATACAAAATATGTAAGTTCTTTCCTGAGACACGTCTGAATATCTTGAACAGAGAAAAATAATATGAAATTCAACTTCAAGCAAAGCGGATTGTCCAAATTAATTGTTGATACGACTCCATCGAGTTGAGTCTTGCCGCTTGGTGTTACCTACGTATTTTGCCCCATGAACACAAATTCAAAGTCAAAACGCGTCGTTTTCAAATATTTTGGAGGTTCAAATTACAATGAAAGCCCTTTTACGCCTTTTCTAGCAATAAGGAACGTTCAAACACACATCTTAATTATAATTTATGAAATTTGTTAGGATTTTTCCACTAACCGCATACATTTTGAACAAGCACCGACTTTGAATTTGTGTTCATGGCACAGAAATACATTAGTACCAACTCTGTGGAGCCGTATCAATAGAAAATTAACCATACAAAATTGGTCGCACTAAAATTGTTCATAATTAGAATTATTCCAGAACACTTCTCGAAAATTCTATATAACACTGACATAAGTAGATGGAATAGTTGTTCTAAAATATGTTACATCGATCGATCACCCTCAAAATATTTCACAACGGATTGATATAACCTTAAATACGACAAAAGCACAATCACAGAACGGATCAGAGACACAAATCCAAAAAACACTATGTGTGGTCTTTAATTCAGTTTACTGAATTATGACAAGAAACGACGCGCGCCATCTGAAACTCTGGATAACTCCTTTATCAAGTGGGCTGGTGTCCCCCAGTTTGTCCCAATATTTTACAGGTATAAGTGAATACATCATGTTTTTTAGACATCTTATATACGAGTATGTGTGACAACTTCACTTGGTCCTGTCAGAATTAAATGTAAACGCACTCAATTCTTATATAGCGTAATAGGAAATGCAAAATTGATGGAATAAGATATTTTGAACCCACTACATACAGTGATTTGATATTTGAATTCAAATATACCTTTTTCAGCATGTTAGAAAGCCTCAGTTTTTCAAGTAAGGCAATGAATAATTTGATTATGTCATTTAATAGTTGGTAGAGATTCAATGTGCTCTACGAATTTCGTGAAATTAAGTAGTTTAAAGTGCCGTATAAACCGCAAAGTGTTGAAAAAGTGAATTATAAACTCCTTCGTTAACTTAAAAATAATAAAACAATTTGCTCGAAGTGATCTAAATGCCTAAAAAGAGTAAAAATAGTGTTTCTAACACGTTATCTGGCCATTGGAAAACTGCAGGCCATTGTGACCCTCAATAACCGCCAACTACGGTAATTTCGCCAGAGTGAAAAAGTGAGGTTATGTTATGCCACGTAAACACAGAGAAATTTTTCTACGATACAAAACAACGTAATATTCTTGATAAACAGTAAAGATCAATATGGACCACCTGCTAGACTGAAACAGCTGATAAGCATACGTTCGTAAAACCATACGTTGTTATCGGGAGACAAATAAAATGCTTTTAAAAATAATTACCAAGAAATATCCCTTGTAGACCGGACGCATAAATCATTCAACTAGAAGCGTAAAAACGATTATTGATTGCTCTGGGTACATTTCCCAGCGAGATAAGAAAATCAGTTTTATTTACTACCGAAAGAAAACATATCCATAATTCTAACACCCGTCTAGACGCCATAAATTCACCGCGTATGACAGAAACAAAACAAGACCCTTTATCAGTTTTACGACTTCACAACAACCTAAGCTCCGCCTACTAGCTCCCGTGCGGACGACACTATAAAAACGTGAGCTTCATGTCAATATTCAATTCATTCAATTCATTTCGGTGTTCGACAGTGAACAAAGAGCATGTAACCTCAAAGTAAGGTTAGAATGCAAGTTAGTTCAAAGCAGTATCTCATTCAGTAATCACTGATATTATACGAAAATATTTCGGAGAACATGTCATTCCCAAAAGTGCGGTATAAAATGTAGTAAAATTCAGCCAACATAGAAACTCAGCCGATTCAAATCAAGTATCGAAGCTCCTAGTAAAAACCCGAGTGAACAGTATAGTTTCCACCGATTGTCAAAGATTCCAAAACAGAGATAATACAACGGGATTCAGCAATTTCAATGGTTCACGATCACTTAGAAAAACCTTAACTGTATACGAATATACCGGACGAATTAATTAGAATAACCGATTGACGCGGGGGAAAACGAATAAATAGGTCTAATCTAATTGCCTTTTAAAACTACATCCAGTGAATAAGTGTTAAACAGGGTGAGTCTCATGTTTGTTTTTCTGTATTTATGTATGTGGCAAAAACCCAACCCATTAAAATGTGTATGTGTCTAAAAAGTATTTCCATAGTTTTCAAGATCACCAAGTGTTCAAAAAGAGAATTATTGTTAGTCGTTTGCAGCATCTTGATTGCAAGATTTCTTTAGTAAAATTATTTCAATTGTGACGATCATTGCAGAATTATCTGCCAATACGCTAAATTAGTTTTCTTTGTATGAATATGGTTTCCTATCATTCGTCCATAGACGATTGAGAGAATTGTGTGAAGTTTTATTAAATATATATTTACATTTTTAACATTTTATGAGTGCAGTCCTTTATTTATTTTCTTTTATGAATAACCTTTCGAATCTTTCTGAACGGTAGTACTTCCTGAATAAACAGCCCATGTTCCGGTATTGAAAGAAAGGATATTGATATTTGTAGACCGCTCCATATATCATCTCCGGTTCGACTATATTCATATAGTCGATGCTCTTAATACCGTTTTTCCAACCTAACGAATAACATCTGGTATTACAGGTGTGGTGGGTTAAATCACAACACCCCGTAGTCCAGTCGTCAACATTGGTAGTCAGGTGTGTGGTTTTCCCAACACCCTGTGTAGCCCAGTGTTCAACGATTGGTGGTCAGGTGTGTGGTTAATTCACAACACCCTGTATAGCCAGTTTTCAACATTGGTGTCAGGTGTGGGGTAATAATTAAGGTAGTACATTAACGCATATATGATATTTTCCACAGAAAAAAAAAAGTGTCAAACAAAAATTTAATTTGAAATTTTTTTTTAATAAATATTTTAATTTTTTATTTTTACAAATAATTGTCAAAAAAAAATTTGAAAGAAGTAAATGTAGAAAAATTAAAATTTGAAATTTTTTTTTAATAAATATTAAAATTGTTTTATTTTCAATCAATGGAGATTTTTATCAAAATAATTAAATCATGGAAACTCAGACAACAGTGCCGTGGGTTAGGTATGAGCCGGCAATTACTATCACTTTGGATAATATTCCTTTTTATAATGGTACCACAGAAATCAAAGATTTTATTCGTGAAATTGAAGATTTGGCAGCTGTAGCAGAATGGACAGACAGTCAAATAAGTTCTATAGTTAGATTAAAACTGAAAGGTATCGCTAGATTATTTATTGAAGCAGAATATAGTTCACAAAATACCGACAACTGGCAATTAATCAAAAAGGAATTATTGAAGCAGTTTAGAAAATTGAAATTACCTGGAGAAGCACAAAAAGAATTTTGAATTGTTATCAGAAAACGAATGAATCAGTTAGAATTTTTTCATGAGATTAAAATATGTGCATCAAAGATAAGGCACCTCACAGGAAATAATAAATTGACAATGTATTAGAGCAAAAATACGAGGCAGGATATTTTGGTTCAATTTGCTATTGATTGTTAGATCCTGTTAGAAAAAAGTTTTATCTGAAAGTCCTGTCAGTTTAGAAGAAGCCATCACATTAGCAGAAAAAGAAGAATTAATTGAGCAAACTACGAATACACCGAATAGAAATTTCAGAACTTTCAATGCGAATATAATATTGTTGCACACATTGTAACAGAAAAGGTCACACAGCAGGAGATTTATATGAAAATTGCGTATGCCTAACATTCAAGAATTCGGACATATGTCATATAGATGTCCAAATAGAAATAGTTTTCAAAATAAAGAGATTAAATGATTCAGGAAAATGGTTTTTCCCAAATACGCTAAGGAAAAAAGATTTAAAAATATGGAAAAATGAATAAATATAGAACAGAATTTTCTAACAATTCGAAAGAAAATAGATTTCAATCTCATAGAAGCAGGAATGAACGAGAAATTTCAGGAGAATCAATTATAGAAAGCAAACAGGAAATAGTTATGGAAAAAGGCAAAATATAACAGGAATTTAAATGGAATGGCAGCTTTCAACAAGCCTCAGATGAAGGTTGCCGGAAAAACTATTTAAATAGTGCGAGGCAAGAGGAAAATATATAATCGACGATGAACAGAAAAATGTTATTAATTTAGAAATAGCAGGAATTTTGAGACATATATCCGTAGATATGAGATCTCAAGTATCAGTGGCTCATATTAATATTGTTAGAGGTATGAAATTAAATTATGATTTGCCGTATCACCTCAGAAAAAGACAAGGAAATTTCACTCAGTATATTGGCTCGGTTATATTGCCAATCAAAGTAAAAGGAAGGAAAAGTTATTGAACATGAATTCTTAATAGTTGAAAATGATCATCGTAGTACTGAAATAACACTGGGATTAGATTTTTTTTCGAAAATATGACGTGCAAATTGATTGGAGAGAAAATCAAATGTATTTATCAGGAAATTATCGAGTTAAGAAGAAAATCCAACACATATGCCAAACGAATCGGGATGACGAACAGAGGAAGTTGCAAAATAGATTTGAAGAAGTAGAAAAAACGATTGAGAGATGTCACGATCAGGATGAATGATTGGATGAATTCTGAGAAAAATTAGGATTGAAAAAGGAAAGCGCGCCCAAAGCAATCCCGAAGTATTTATCAACAGATTTTCATGCCATGAAACGAGACGTACAACTTCGAATCAAATAGAGATATCAGGGACCGGTGATTTAATTGTGACACCAGGTTTAAAAAAACAGTTTCAAAGTTGTCAGCGACTGGTGATTTAAAGGAGACGCTAGTCTGCAAAGAAATAGTTGAAATTGAAGAATATGGAAAATCGTCTGGAACAAGAGAAAAGCGAAACATGCGTTTAAACGAGCCACAAGAGAAGAGGAATTTAGAAAAGTGCCACCTATGGAAAATGGAAAAACCGACGCACTCTGTACATTAGGACCGATAGTACAAGTGACAGTCGACAAGTGGAAATGCCTACGTATAGGTACGAGCATTTCCTACCTGAAGGAACGGAGAGATGTAACGGAACATTGCCCATACAGCACTACAGCGAGGATGAAGAAAATTATAGTCAGAAAATGGAAAAAGTTGGTATGAAAGTTTTTTGAAAGTGAAAATATTCCAGGAAGTAGCCAGACATATTCAGGGAGAACGAAATGCAACGGTTAATGCATCAAGGAATCGAAGGAAGGTGATAAATGTAGAAAATAGTAAATCATTGGAAGATAGTTTAAGTGATAGATCACCCAAGGAGATCTCTATCTACCAGGAAGTTGGAATCCTACCAAGCACCTAGGAATAACAGTCGCCAAAGATAAGATTTTTCTACAGTCGTAAATCACAAGGATGAAAATGTCTTGCCCAAGGACAAAATTCTACCGCCCAGTTTTTTTTGAATGTATGTAAAGTTCAAGCAAAAGTATAGTGAACTCCGAAGATACAGAAATTACGAAGTATTGCAGAAAATGGATTTTAACGCCGAGAAAACAGAAGCATAGGAGAAGATTTTAATATAGATACGAAAGTAAAGAAAGAAATTAACCCCGAAGTGAAAAAGATTAGAACTTTAGCCAGACAGAAAGGAAAATCTAATTTAAAAAAGACATCGCACGTTAATTTTGAACTCCAACCAGTGAAAGAAACAGAGAGTCAAATAATAAACGATGATCGATTCAACAAGTATATGAATGGAAGCGTTCGACAAGCGACACAAGAAAATGAGGTAAAATTAGATCAAGTTTTAGTACAAACTAAAGAAAATATGCCAGATGAATTACCAATAGTTAATGCCGAAAATATAGAAAAATGTCAGCCAAGTGAAATGTCCAAAGAAAATGAAGAAAACATTTCCGAAAATAAATTCCCCCTTACACAACCCATGACACGCGGCACTGTTCAAAAGACACCCATGAAAAATTTGGTTCAATCAATTATATATCAGTAAACAAGAAAATTTTCAGTATGCACCAGAATGTAGGAACGTATATATAGTATGTAAATTATTATAGTTTCAGCAGACTGCAAAAAGACGCAGAAACAATTGAAAAATCCCTGAAGGTTAATTTGCCAAAACATATTTATAGCTACAATGAACTTGTAAAAATTGGAATGAATAAAAATACGAAATCTACCGATACCTTAATGAAAAACGGAATTAAATTAATTGTATCATAGTACGGGAACAAACTGAAAAAAATATATAAGAGAATCAACTGAAAACGTGAAACGCGAACAGGGACAATTTTAGCAAGTGTGTTGATGTAAAATAATGACAGTAAATTCCACGGAAAATTCAAGCAAAGCTATTTTGAGACGGATATAGTTCATTACAGGTCATAGAAAAAACGAAGAATGGTCGATAGAACTGAAATGAAACACTGTACGGATTACAGGCTATAAAAAACCAAAAACGCGATATGTTATGAAAATTAATTAAACAGTTAAAGAATATCGAATCGCCGAGTTACCTAATACAGATAAATAATATAATCACGATTTTCGGAAAATGTGTTTACGGATTGTAGAATATTCACACTAGAACATCGCGACGTTTATAATTGTACAGTACCTAAATAAATAATGATAAAATTTACTAACCGCGCATATAGGGAAGGTTTTGACAGGAATATCGTGGACTATTATTGTTGAGACCCAAGAAAATATCTCTGAACAAACAGCAGTGGACAATCCAGCATGGCGAAGCGAAATGATGAGACCAGCAGATTCCTAGAGCAGTGCGAATTCACAGTGTGGTTTGAGTTCAAGCACTCCGCACAGAATTCAGTGGACACAATTCACCACACAAATCACCTGTGTTAATGGTACCGACAAATATGATTCCCAGGAACGAAGATTTTTAAACGAATGAATTACCACCATTTGACCACCGACACCGAATACCATTTACAACATTATGCTAAGGACTGACCTTGTCACTGAACCAGAAAACACAGGCTGTGCTATCTGTCTAGTTCCGATACCGACTAATTATCACGGATCACTGACCCGAGAATCGTGTGGAAGGCCCTACAATCCCCAAAAGCCATATGGTTAGAGAAGATAAACAAAGGAACAAATAGTCCCGTACCGCTGATACGTACCCTTAGCCAAACCAGCGGCGTAGCAGGAAAAAAATTCCCAGAGGATCCAACGGATAGAGTTAAATTGATGCCCACCGGAATAGAAGTAGAAAAAAACCTCGTTGAAGAGGCGAGTACATACCCTTACAGTATGGAAATTACCCCATGGAAGAAAAAGACTTTATTGTGTGTTTGCATGATTATTTGCATGTTATTTTTAAGAAAATTAGAATTAAGTACTGAGAAGTGAGGTAAATAACTTTGGTAATAGAGTATAATTATCCTCTAGAAGATGTAAACCGTAGTCCATTGTAATTGTCAAAGTAAGACTTATAAAATTTGTCGCTAGAATAGGATTACACTACAGCAAGTTAAAACATTTTGCTTATTGTTGGTGAACGTGATGTCATTTTGAAAAAAAAAAAAAAAAAATTGAGTTTGTCAAATCTTTTTTGTAAAGGGTTGGGACGAAATGTTATGCTACGTAAACACAGAGAAATTTTTCTACGATACAAAACAACGTAATATTCTTGATAAACAGTAAAGATCAATATGGACCACCTGCTAGACTGAAACAGCTGATAAGCATACGTTCGTAAAACCATACGTTGTTATCGGGAGACAAATAAAATGCTTTTAAAAATAATTACCAAGAAATATCCCTTGTAGACCGGACGCATAAATCATTCAACTAGAAGCGTAAACAACGATTATTGATTGCTACTGGGTACATTCCCAGCGAGATAAGAAAATCAGTTTTATTTACTACCGAAAGAAAACATATCCATAATTCTAACACCCGTCTAGACGCCATAAATTCACCGCGTATGACAGAAACAAAACAAGACCCTTTATCAGTTTTACGACTTCACAACAACCTAAGCTCCGCCTACTAGCTCCCGTGCGGACGACACTATAAAAACGTGAGCTTCATGTCAATATTAAAATTCATTCAATTCGATTTCGGTGTTCGACAGTGAACAAAGAGCATGTAACCTCAAAGTAAGGTTGGAATGCAAAGTTAGTTCAAAGCAGTATCTCATTCAGTAATCACTGATATTATACGAAAATATTTCGGAGAACATGTCATTCCCAAAGTGCGGTATAAAATGTAGTAAAATTCAGCCAACATAGAAACTCAGCCGATTCAAATCAAGTATCGAAGCTCCTAGTAAAAACCCGAGTGAACAGTATAGTTTCCACCGATTGTCAAAGATTCCAAAACAGAGATAATACAACGGGATTCAGCAATTTCAATGGTTCACGATCACTTAGAAAAACCTTAACTGTATACGAATATACCGGACGAATTAATTAGAATAACCGATTGACGCGGGGGAAAACGAATAAATAGGTCTAATCTAATTGCCTTTAAAACTACATCCAGTGAATAGAGTGTTAAACAGGGGGGAGTCTCTGTTTGTTTTTCTGTATTTATGTATGTGGCAAAACCCAACCCATTAAAATGTTATGTGTCTAAAAGTATTTCCATAGTTTTCAAGATCACCAAGTGTTCAAAAGAGAATTATTGTTATCGTTTCAGCATCTTGATTACAAGATTTCTTTAGTAAAATTATTTCAATTGTGACGATCATTGCAGAATTATCTGCCAATACGCTAAATTAGTTTTCTTTGTATGAATATGGTTTCCTATCATTCGTCCATAGACGATTGAGAGAATTGTGTGAAGTTTTATTAAATATATATTTACATTTTTAACATTTTATGAGTGCAGTCCTTTATTTATTTTCTTTTATGAATAACCTTTCGAAACTTTCTGAACGGTAGTACTTCCTGAATAAACAGCCCATGTTCCGGTATTGAAAGAAAGGATATTGATATTTGTAGACCGCTCCATATATCATCTCCGGTTCGACTATATTCATATAGTCGATGCTCTTAATACCGTTTTTCCAACCTAACGAATAACATCTGGTATTACAGGTGTGGTGGGTTAAATCACAACACCCCGTAGTCCAGTCGTCAACATTGGTAGTCAGGTGTGTGGTTTTCCCAACACCCTGTGTAGCCCAGTGTTCAACGATTGGTGGTCAGGTGTGTGGTTAATTCACAACACCCTGTATAGCCAGTTTTCAACAGTTACGATTTAAAAACCCACGAAAATGAAAACAATTTCGCTCAGAAAAAGTGAAAGGTCATAAACAACCACAGCTGAATTGCTGGAAAAGATCAATAAATGACCCCCAATGAAAGAATACTGCGATGGAGGTGCAGATTGCAACAAAAGCGTGGATAAATTGAAAACAAAAAGCCACAATGGATCACCCAGTGACAAAAAGCGCGAAAAAGACATTATTTCGGTACTAGAAGCCGACGAACTCCGAAAAAGATGCGATATAGTGTATTTTTATCCCCAGGTGAAGCCGAAAACTCAAAAACTCAATGATTACATTTCTAAACATAGTGAAAGTGTAAAGAAGGTAATATTAAACTTAACAAAGACGTTGGAGCACCGGCTCCGAGACCGAAAAGGGCCCCCCGAGCCGAGGTTAGCGCAAGAATATGAAAAACTGAAAAAGTTCAAAGTCACTAAGTGAAACGGAAAACGAAAGAAATAGCGAGTGTAACCCATCAAAATATGGGAATGGAAAGGGGTAAAGAAAAGACGCTAAAAAAATCTATCCAGAAGGAAAATTTTGTTCATCACACTTTCCGAACAACTTGGTATTAGTGAGATTTCTATCAGTCAACACCTATCGCAAGCCGCGCACGTTTTTCTTATTTCGTTTTGAATTGGTTATATTATAGCAGATGAAGGAGGTATATATTAAAAATAAGTGGCCCTCCTGTTGGCCACCAGTTGTTCCCAAATGAATTCGTTAAAAAAAAATTCACCGCTACCGAAAGGGGCCCGCACTGGAGCAAATCGTTATTTGAAAAGTTGATTGCTGGCCATCAACTTGGGTAGCAAGGTTAGCCAAGTTAGGTTAGGTTGTTTCCTTCTACGTAAGTTATTTAATTCAATAAATAAAAACAAAATTTCACCAAAATTTACAAAACAGCTGAAATTCCTGGATTCAGATAGTTAAAGGTATGACGTATCCATTGAGCAATTCCTTTTCCGTACCACGGCCCTAAACATAAAATAAAATGAAAAAATTCTCGAATTTTCATATTTTGAGCTACAACTCAAAGTATTGGAGATATGAAAAATGTTCTGCATAAAAGTTTAGCTAGTTATTTTTTCTACAAAATGTTTCTTATATATTTTGTGATATCTCGTATCGTGTTTTCTGGAATAGAAAATCAAATAACTATCTGAATGAAAATGCAAATTTTTCAATTACAGATTTTTCTTTGTTAAGGTCTTTTCAGAATATCTATCAGATGTAGTTCAATGTCCAGCGTGGCTTTAGCCGGGGAAGTAGTTGTTTTCTGTTAGACATTCACAAAAAACTTCATTTATCGTGGATTTTCAATTAACAGAAAAGAAAAAATTTCTATTCAATATTCAATTGAGAATATTTCCTTTTCAACATGAATACCCCACAAGAGGTTATCTTGACGATGGAAGATAGTGACTAAAGTTTATCTTTCAGTCGCAGATGATTCCACATCTGATTTTATGAACATCCTGTTCATATTTTCAACAAATCACCTCCTGAAGTTTATCAAAGTATTTTTTGAATCACCCTGTATAGTTAGTTTTAAAGTTAAGATCATGAAGGGGGTTACGAATAAAGAAATGCGTGTTTCAGTGGTTCCAGAAACTCAACCCTAAAAGGGTGAAATGGGCAGTGAAAGTTAAATTGGGTTTGGGAAGTTCGTATAGGAATTACGTTGGGGTCATGAAAATCGATATTTGAAGTCTTTGTAGGGATAAAAATACATGTTGCAGTTTTTATAAATACAACTCCTGGGGGTGAAAGTTTTGTGAGGGTTCCATTAGTTTGAAGTAAGGCATCTAACCCAATTAATAGAGACAAAGAGAGGGGTTACCTTACAAACGGTCCGGTAGTTCTAACTATTTGATATGTTGTCTAAGATGGTTGTTAAGTGTTTAAAATGCAAAATACACAATTTGCCTTCCTCCGCGCCCGCCGCCATATTGAAAAAACCGAAAAAAATCGAAACTTTCTTCAGATTTTCGCTTATATCTTCGTTTCGGTACATTATTGCTACAAAAGAATTTCACTTAATGTTGTGAAGAATGAAATTTCCTATAATTTTGTTCCTAGGACCGATAGTTACGGAGATATGCACTTTTTTTTTAATAAAAAAAATCGCATTTTCCGGAAATTTGTCAAACTTCTAACTTCAGAACGCTGTAATTCAGTTATGGCCTATTCTAGGTAAACAAGATCAGAATAAAATTTGTAGGGTATTTAATTACCTACAAAAATACATTAACTTTTTCTCTAACCAACCCTACGTAGTGGGGGGTAAACATAAAAGTTAAAACAACGGCATATTGCTTTTTTTTTGGCTATTGTGACTCCACATTGTATCTTGAAAAATTCACTAATTATTTTCCAGTTTGGGCTTGAATTTGGAGTTTATACCAATCCTACTTGAGTTACTTACATGTTACAGCGCAATGCTCATGAGGCAGGTACTTTTTTTCACTCGAGTACCTACTGGTGAGAGGGTATGTTCAATTTCAAATAACCCACCAACACAGCAGATACATTTTTAAAGATTCATTTATTTAAAAAAAGTAAGAACAAAATAGTCATACAAAATTGGTAGTAATTGAACTCTGAACTAAAAAATAAAACATATTTACTTGCGCTCCGTTCGTTTCTAGGGGGTGAGTTAATGGAGTCGGGGTCTTCATTTTCGTCAAATAGTGGAGTTACTAGGTCGGCGTCGTCTTCGACGTCGACGATGACTTCATTCCTATTATTACATTCTTGGCCAACACAGAATTTGCAAAGGGCGGAACACTTAAGGCCCGCCTTTCTACAGCCACACGCCCCCATACACCCAGTTGTGCATATGCATGAGATGGCATTGAGCAGGTTTGGGGAGCAGCGTGTCTACTCATCCTGATGGGCTCCAGTCTTCCAGCTTTTCTACACCAGCCCCACTCGATAGGGTCTTTGTCCTCAGGAAGTGGAAATGGGCTGCGACAGTGGTCGGAGGTAGTTTAGCCAGATTGAGCTTGGTTTAGCCAGAAGGGATCTCAACGACTGTTCTCTACTGCCACCATACAGGAATACCAAGATTGTCTCCCCTGCTGCTGAAATTTCATGGAGACTGGCAGCAGGGTCCACGAACCGCTCCGGCTGCTCCATCAAAGTTGGCAGAATTTATTCTTCCCAAACCCAAAAATGTTTGAAGTGGTGTCGCAGCCCGATATTGCGTGCATGAGCAAAATACAGCCTGTGGTGTTGTACTTGTGGGAGAAGGCGGAGTAGTTTGCGTCTGGATGTTTCCCACTGGCTGGTTTTTTGAGGTAGACATTGTTTACCGCAGGTGTTGTGCCAGTCAGCAGGACGAGTAGGTCAATGTCTTCCCCGACAATGATGACGGCGTCGTACGTGTCAGCATCTTCGGAAGCTTGGTCTGTGGCTATATTTGACGCTAGCATTTCACTGGAGAGCAGCTTCGCGAATCGGTCCTTGTTCCCCTCATTGGCCAGGAACTTATCCTGAGGTGTGGTGTTGACAGTTGTTCTGTCAAACACCACGTCTGATGATGAGTTTGCCTTGTACCTTCTTGCTCGTTCAGCAGTTTGGTCCCTTGCTGAGAAGGATCTGTAGTGTAGCCATCAAAAATCACCCCATCGCATCGGTGCCACAGTGACGTTGAACGTACTTGACGTAATCCTGGCAAATCCCTCCAATGGTCGAGCTTCTGTTCCATACAACCTTGAGAAGAAGGTACCCACCATCAATAACGACCATGGAACATTGTTTCAACTTTTTTGTTTACTCCCCACTCCGTAGAGTTGGTTGAAAAAAAAGTATATGCATTTTGTAGGTAATTAAATGCCCTACAAATTTTATTTTGATACTTGTTTTCCTAGAATAGGCCATAACTGAATTACAGCGTTCTAAAGTTAGAAATTCGCCAATTTTCCGGAAAATGCAACATTTTTTTTTAAATGCATAACTTTGTAACTATCAGTTCTAGGAATAAAATTCAATACGTAAATTATAGGAAATTTCATTATTTACAACATTAAATGGAACTCGTTTGTAGCTAAAATGCACCGAAACGAAGATATAAGCGAAAATCTGAGGAAAGTTCCGATTTTTTTTTCATTTTTTTCAATATAGCGACGGGAGCAGAGGGGAAAGAATTGTGTGGTTTGCATTTTAAATACTCAATAACCATCCTAAACAACATATAAAAAAATTAGAACTACCGAACCGTTTGTAAGGTAACCCCCCTATATTTACTGGATTAGCATAAAAATTGGTATATGAGATCTTTGTTACAAATAAAGAAATACGTGTTTCAGTATTTTTGGAAATGCCGTCCCTAAAGGGGTGAGAGAATTTGTAAAAGTCGTCACAAAAAATACGAAGTTCAACGCGGATGAAGTCGCTGGTACCACTAGCTATAGTATATAAGTCATAAGTTGAAGTTAGATAGGTAAGTGTAACGAACCTAGGCCGGACCTGTCGCCTCCCGCGTCGCCATCGACAGCGATGAGATCATCCCCGGAGATATTCCGAGAACCATCCAGTCCTCTTCCGCGTAATGCAACGGTCATATTGGAAACAATTGGAACATGCCGTCGCCCAACGGAAGAATTGAAAC
>JAFIRS010008799.1:0-14453 GCA_018342105.1 Gonioctena quinquepunctata | reverse complement strand
CTTAGAGTGAACATTTTAGGCAAAGGCTTACAAAGGGAAAAAGTGTGAGTCCACATTTTTTCGTAATAAAAGCATTTATAAAAATTATGGGGGCCCAAATGGTTCCAAAGGCTTTTTTCCATATACATGAAGTTTCAATTACCAATCAATCGACATTTCACCAATTGCTTTAATTGAGAACAGTTTTTTTTGGAAATTTGGGTAGTTTTTTATTCATTTGTGGGAAGTCGTTGTGGTTTATTCTGAAATTCCATATAAAATATATCTAGATACAGTCCGTATGGGAAAAGAAACATTTTTGTAATGAAAATGGATTTCTTTTTACCATAATATTTTATTCAATGATTTTGTTTTTTTTTTGATATTACGAGATTTTTTTACCTTTCCCAGTCGTTTTTATTTCCAGAATATGGTTTTAATATTTTTCAAAAAATTCCAGAAAAATTTTAAAAAATTTTTCAAGAGAGGTCGAAAAATATTTGTAAATTTTCAATAAAATCAATATCAAAATAATTACTTTGAAGAAATTATCAAAAAAGACACCATTTTTTTGATTCAACTGTATATTTTTTCATCTGCAGAGTGAATTTTCCCCGGGAACGATGGAGTTTTAAAAAGATTTTTCCGGAATTCCCCAATTTGCATATACAAAAAGGCTGGTAATTTTCCGAAATACATAAAGATATTCATTTAATTGGGGATGCTAATATAATCAATCGCAATTGATATTGGATCCCAAAATCTCTGAAAATGAATAAATTTTCCACCCCAAATTTTTTTTTTGGAAATCACAAAAAAATTCTATCTTTGACTCCCCTTATATCGTCTGAACGTGCGGGAACCATTGTTTCTATAGTGTTTTAAAACAAGTTTAAAAAAATTTGTATAATGGTAGGACTTAAAATTATAGGGCGCTTTTCTAGACCGATCTACCAAATCTTTATCCAAATATCTTCCTCAATTACCGATACGAAATCATGTAAAGTAAAGATGAAAATCAAGGTTTAAGAAAGGGGTATGAAAATGATTACCCAAGCTTTAGAGTAGGAAATAGAAAAGTGGAGCGCTTGTTTTGTGGAAAGGTCACCCAGAGCCTTTTCGTAATGAAATTTCCTAATTAATGCACGTGTTTTAGGGAAAAACCCCCCAACCGGAATTCTTTTTCCCTTTTTTGCCCTAGGTTCCGGAGGGGCCTCGATTTTCTTCAAACGTTTACCAAGGAGATAGGGGGTGGAGGGGAAAATAATTTGATAGGTACTTTTTTTTGAGGGATTTCTTTTCCCCAGAACAAAAATTATAAACAAAGTAAAATAATTCGGAAAAACAAATTTAAAGTATATGTATAAAGAAAAATGAAGAAAAGTAATGGTATATAAAAAAAAAAAAAAAAAATAATCAAAGTGGAAACGAAACATTTCGCCCTGAAATGGGGGGCATATTTTTTGGGAAAATCAAAATTGGGAATGGAAGTTTTACTAAGGGGGGCAATGATGCCCTTAGGTCGTCCCCTTTTGGAACCATTGTTCCTATCGAAAGGTTGGGGGGGTTTTCCATTTGCCCTTTCGCAGAGTATGCAGTTACGATACCATCGATTCCCCAGATCGCGATGGATTCTTTTTAAAAATTGGATCTGGCAATCTATTAAATGGGGAAATTTTGTATAATCAGGGTCCGGAATAGTCTTAAAAAAGGCTCATACTCAAAAAAAAGGGCGGGGTTAATACAGACAAACGTTCGATCCGTACTCATGGGCATGGGGGTTCAAACTGTTCAGCCTGAATCAAAACCCTTTTGAACCTTCATATGTTAACAATTGACCCCCCATCACCTATACAAATGTATTCCCCAAAGGATTTGATATTTTCCCAAATTTTCTTCCATTTTGGGATTGTTCCCCAATTAATTTCCAAGTAATCGATTTTTTTTTAAAAAAGGTAAAAAAAAAGTTTTTTTTTATTTTCCCCCCCCCTACAAAATTTGGGTTTCCCTTTTGTGAAATTATGGTTGTGCATCCCCCCCTTCTAGCGACAAAAAGAATAAGCAAACTTTTTGATTTAACGGTTCTAAACCACGAATTTTCAACCCATGGTTAGGAAAAAAGGGGGCCAAAAAAAAGTCAACACCTACTATAAAAAAAGCTTTCGTTTGGGGGAAACCCGCCCAAACCCGGGGGCAAAACTTTTTCCAAAATTTTAATTTTAAAATTTTTTTTGGAAAAAGCCCCCAGAAGTTTTGTGATAGTAAAAGGGTTTTTGTATACCACAAATGTAAATGAGTTTTGTAATTTTCCCCTTTAAAATGATTAAAATAATTTCGAGGGGGCCTGGCAAGAAAGGGGAAATTTTTTTATCGTAGGATACCTGAATGGCAAAATCCCTCCAACAGTAACAATCTCTTTTATCTAAAACGGGTTCTTTTTTCCCCCTTTGGTAGAAATTTTTTTTCTTTCAAAAGAAAATTTCTTCCTTAAAGAAATTTTTTTTGAATTTGCTTAACAAAAAAAAAGTAAGGCTCGGTGTTTCAGAAAGGTAAACCATCCCGAGGGGGGGTTTTTAAAAAAAATTTAAAAATCAATGGCGCAAAAAAAGAGGCTACCATTTTTTTTTTTGGGGATAAAGAATTTTTTTTTTGAGCGCACAATCGATAAAGTTCCATTGGGGATTATTGTAGTTAAAAAAAAATTTTCCCCTTCCCCAAGAGCTTCAAAAAGTTTTGAATGTCCAAATTTCCCCCCACGATTTTTAAAATTTGACAGAGAAAGGGGCCTTTTTCCACCATAAAGAAAATTTTGGGGTAAGTTCCGAAGGAAAAACCCCCGGGGCCCAAATCTGGGGAGTTGATATTTGACGAAATATGGTACCAACATTGTGGAGGTAGTTTTTTTGAAAAAAACAAAACCCGATTGCAAAACGAATGTTTTCCAACAGGGGGGAGAATTTGTATCCAGTTTAATGTTACCGCCCCGTCCGTGAAAGGAAGATTTTCTAAATTTTCCCCTTTTTATTTTAAAGGGGTATTCATTAATATTTTAAAAGCTATAATGGGCCAATAATTCTATGAGGAATTTGGATTCTCTTTAGAGGAGATATTTGGGGATTTACCAAAAACCAAAAAAAGGTTTTTATAGAACTGTTCTATAGACAATTGTAGGAAAAAGACTGCGCAATCCCCCTTTTCTGAATCGTCGGAAAATCCGTGAATTTTTTTTAAACATTTCTTCTGTGTCAATTTTCCGTGAAATAAAAAAAGTGAAAAAACAAGGAGTTCTGTTTAAAAATTTTCCCTTTTGAAATTATTTCTGTTGGGGGGGGTTGATCCCATGCCAACCCAAAAAAACCATAGATACCCGTAAATTTTTTTTTGCATAAACGGTAATCGGTGTGAGAAACCCGGGACAAAAAACCCGCAAGTTCGGAAAAAATCGTTCTTTTAGTACTTCCCCCATAGACGAATCGAAAGAAAAAAAGAATTTATCTGTTTTTGGGGGGTTTTAAAATTTACCCCCCGAATTTTTACAGTAACATCGGTTTCTAAATTCAAAGAAGAATTGATATTTTGAATGTGAGATTCAGGAAACCCGAAAAAAACTCGGAAATCATTGTCATCCATTTTTAGCTTGAAGCCGGCCCGGGTAAAAGTTCAACGAGTTGGGCTTTCATCATAAAAAATTTTTTTGGGGGAATTATGACCAAAAATTATATCATCAACATACACAGAGTTTTTTGGGGTATTTTAAACCCCCAAAGGGAGAAAAATTTTAAACTGCAGCTAACTGTAAAAACATTTTTATCCCAAAAAAGGCCCCAAAAAAAAACCCAAAAAAAAAAAAGCGATTTATTTCATAATTTTTTTAGGGGGTTTGTCGGGGAAAAAAAGCCATAATATTCTTTAAAAAAAATTTTTATTTCCGGGGGTTACCAATATCTTCCCCAAACATTTTGTCGCAAATCACAAACATATGTCAAATTTATAAAACCCAAAATGGAGTAAATTTTACGAGTTTTATGTTGTAGTTTGGGGGCCCCCGTAAAGGGCATTATTAAAAAGAAATTTTGTCGTTTTAAAAGTCTGGGGAAACATCGAAACCACGCGTAGGGGAGTGGATGTTGAATTTTTTTGAAAACAGCATGGTGGGCTAGGGGAAAACAATTATTTGTTCCCCGAACGTGGAGGCTCAGGGGACTTGCCCCAAGGGGTTTTCCCTCTAAATAATCAGATATGATTTTGGAGGGCCTTGTGGAAGTTTGAGGGAAAATTTTTTTCTAAAAAAAAAAGGGGGGCGCCACCGAACGGGTATCCCCAGAATCAGGCGACAATTTTGAAAGGAAGTGATACAATATATTTCCCCCTTTCCCGGCTTGAGTAGTAGTTTCGGGAAAAATAATTTACAATATCGATTTTCGGCAGAAGTAACCGGCGTATCGGATATCTCTTCTGCCAAAAAATTTTGTAAAATTAAATCTAAAATGGGTATCCGCGAATTTTGAAAATGATTTTATGGACTTTGAAATACAAGGTGCCAATGAAATTTTTTCCCATAACGACCCAGCCGAATATAGTGTTGATACAAACTGGTTGATCAGGACCATTATAAAACCTACCGTCCCAAAAACGTAAGGAAATATGTCATTTCCCAGGAGAAGATCAATAGATCCACTTTCATGAAAATGTGGGTCTGCAAGTTTCAATTTTGATAAAATGACAACTTTTCAATCGAAAAATGATGTAAAGGGTATTTTATCACAAATTTTATCTAAAACAATAGCGTCCAAATCAACTGTATAATTTGTATTATGCAAGGGTGCAAAGTAATGGACACCGGATTTTGGAAGACGTGCACATTTTGTCTAAACCTTGTAAATGTCATGGCGATATTGAACTTTGATAACCCTAGTTTCATGGAAAATCTTTGGTAATGAAAGAAGATTGGGCACCGCTATTAAAATGGTGCGGATAGTGGCCATTGCTCGAATTTATCTTTACCATTGATCAACACTGTGAAAAGAAGAATTTCATGATCGTTCATCAACATACCTCCCTGTTGTGGTTTTGTTAATATGAGAATGGGCAGTATCACTAAACTGGGAGGCAACTTCCGAGCGCTCTGGCGCATTTGAATTCAAGGCTCGTGAGACATTTTCAGAAAAGGAGAGGGTGCATCCCGCAGGAAAATGTAGTAAGCTGTGATGAGGTTTTAAAACAAGATCGACACCTCTTTTCACTAGGGACACTAATTCATTGTATGTGCTGAGCTAAACAATTGATGCAAGCCTTTGAGTTTTACTATTTCATAACGCTGTTGGGGCGTTTTAGACTGGAAAAATGTGACATCTATAATAATATGAGGTCCTCTGCATAGAGAAAAAGGCTGAATATTATATCGGGCTCATTAACCAAAAAAGGCAGTTCTATTTTCGCGAATTGTGTGAATTATTGTTCACATTGTAAGATTTATAATTTTGTTTACGAGGAGTATTCAAAAAAGTAAATTTGATGTATCGGATATTTGACACGGCTTAACGACTGATTCCAAAGCTGTGCACTGTTTATTAATGTAGCCTTTTACATCTTCATATTTAGGGATGTCAGTGGAAGCATTATTTTGTTCGAACGACTTACGAGTCGAGGGATCTAGGCGTTCGAGGAGCATATGAGTAATTATAAAATCCCAGTCTTCCGGTTTCAAACCTAGAGCCTTCAACGCATTCAAATTTTTCGTGAAAGTATCCATCAGGTTACGGAGACCTACTGCATTTTCATTTTCAAGATGAGGAGAATCTTCAATGCGTTTCCAATGAGTTAAATCTTGTAAACGCTTATTATTGAATCTATCAAGTAATGTATTGTAAGCAGACAAATAATTTCCATTCAAAATTGGAATGTCTGAAATCAATTCAAGAGCAGGTCCACTAAGACTCGAAATTAGGAAATTGAATTTTTCAACATTAGATAATGATCGATTATTATGAATTAGAGTTTCGAAAGTCTGTTGAAAAGTAGGAAATGCTTTGATGTCTCCAATGAAAACAGTTAATTTTATTTTAGGCAAAACAATGTGATCGTTCAGAGTCGTACTATTAGCAGGAGCTTTTGAATGAATCAAATAGCTTCCAAGATCTATTTCAAATAATTCAAAAAAAATCGTTTCAATTACCTGACACTGTTTGACAAATTATTCGTCATGTTCGTGTTCTTCTTTCAACTTAGCCTCATCCTCAGCAAGCAGAGTTAAAATTGTATTATGATGTTTTTCGAAATGTTTGATAACCTTCTTTAGATCACGATGTCTTACTTTAAATTGAGTTTGATCTTCTGAATTGGTTTTTGCTAATGCCGCAGATTCCGAAATCAAAGTCAAGCGATTGATTGCTGTCTGCCTTAGGGCTTTAGCTCGAGAAACTTTCAGTTCAGTATTGCTTGGCATTTTACCAATAAATTTATAAATTAAATTGTAATATCAAACACAAATTTTAATGAACCGAAGTGTTCAAAATGAAATGAGTGATGTAAATATAATTTTAAAAATGCAGTAGTGGAATGTTACCCAATTTTATACCAAAAGATTTCCTAAACGTAAAGTAATTTTTTCCAATAAATATATCTCAAAGCAGAAAGAAACAAGGGGACAAAAACCAGCAAAATACACCTGATAAAAAGAACGTACCTCTGCCGATATGTTCGACCTTGAATTTATTCGCCAAATGAAGCGATGTTTCTCTAAATTTTCAATTTATAAACCTGATCACCTATTTGAAAAAGGTTCAAATGTAACAGAATATGAGGCAGTAGTTTTGCAGATATAAATGAATGTATGTGTTTGTATTGTAAAATAACCCAGAATAAGTATCCAGAATTCATTTAAATGTTTAATAATTGAATGAAGACAACCCACATGATTGAAAATTCGGAAAACTAGTCATGTAATCGTCCGGTGAGAAGGACCATGTAATATTACCGTTCATACAACAAAATATTGTATAAGGGTAGGACTGTAAAATTATAGGGGATGCTGATTCTATGACCGATCTATCCAAATCTTCATCCTGTAAATATCTTCACTCAATTATTTCCGATACGAGAATCATGTAAATGTAAAGATGAAAATCAATGTTTAAGAAAGGGGTATGGAAATGACTTACCAATTGCCGGAATGTCTATTTTCCTTTTTGTCCCTAGGTTCTCGGCTTAGGCGGCACTTTCGATTCGTTCTTCAATATCGTTGCTATCGAAGCGAGATACGAGGGTAGGACGTGGAATAGTAATTTGATAGGTACATTTGATTGAGTAAGGATTGCTAAGGGTTGTCTTATGAACAAATAATCATAAACAAAAGTGAAATAATTCGCGAAATGAATTCTAAATACCAATCAGTATATGTATAAAGAAAAAATAGAATGAACAAATAATGAGTATATAAACATAAGAGAAAAAATAATAATAATCAGAAGTGGAAACGAAACAGTATCCAAATCGGCCGTATGAACAATCGATGCATACTCAATTTGGTTCATATATTCGAGAAAGTCTCTTCACAATGGCCATTTGAAATTTTGGAAAAGTTATCTTTAGCACCCTATATAATCTAAACTCTCCAATTCAGAGCGATGATGCACTAGAGACATTTGATCAGCATCACGAGTTGTGCAAAATTTAAAAAATTCGAGCGAATTCACCGAAAGCCAATTTCCCATTAATGCGGTGCGAGGTCCTTTGGCAGGTGTTCATAATTCCGGTGACAATTCATTATGAGTTTTTTGCTGGAGAAAAAACCATATGGTGATTATGGTTCGATTCTATCCAGAATTGGTATGCGGGGGTTTTTGGGGCATAGATCACGAATTTTTCGTCAAAATCCATGAATCTAATATGGCGGCTTCAATGTGGCGACGACTGGTTATAGCCCGATTCCAATGGAAATTGCTATGTGGGAGTTTTTGGGGGCGAAGATCATGATTTTTTATCAGAATTCAGAACTCAAGATGGCGACGACTTTTGTGATATTTCCGATTCCATTCAAAATTGGTGTGTGGATTTTTGGGGTCGGACATCATATTTCTTTGTGAAAATTCATGAATTCAAGATGGCGGCTCCAAGAAGATAACATGTTTTGTTATTATGTCATTCCATTCAAAATTTGTATGTGGATTTTTTTGGGATCCTAGATTATAAATTTATATCAGAATTCAATAAGATGACGGATTTTGAGACAAGCCTCCATACAAATTCACTGCAAGCTTTTATTTAACTTTACATTTGCATTTATGTTTGTTTATTTCAAATACTTCAAGCAAGATTTGAATCACTTCATAGTGTCCGGTTGAGCTCAAAGGACTATGCACACATTATAGGGGGGTTTCTTGGTATCAATAGAATTTGCTGAAATTTTAGTATGTTACACCTAAGGTGTATTAGTTTAGTAATTGCATACTGCGCGACCACGATAGCAATTGCCTTAGTTATATAATAGAAAATATAAGGGGGTTCCTAGGCATCGATAGTGTTACACCTAGTTATATAAGATTATAATTGCAATTACGAGAAGCCACGTAAAAATAAGCTTAGGAAATTATTGTTTTAGTTGATAGTCAGGGTGCAATAGATCCTTCCTATTTCATGTAATAAGCGGTTTAATTTTTTTTCTGTTGATGCCTTATACAGTTTATGAGAGCTATTGAATACATCAACTGTAATATTTTTATCTCTTCCGGTTCGACGGGAAATGATATTAACTGGAATATCATTATATATTTTTTCAATCTACGTATAATAAGGCCGGAACCTTTGAATTTTTCATTTTTATAATAATATTTACTATATTTACTAATAGACTCTCATTTTATATTTTCATAGAATAAATGTTATAAATCTTGTAGAGTGTATCAACGTTATGAGAAGAAGGTATATCCTTATTAAAAAAAAATATTTACTGTTGCGGGTATATAACCCTCCAGTAGAGGCCCGCAAGTTAGTGGTTCAGCAAACATCTGGGTGTTGGCGCAACTGAACAAAAAGAAGGAATAGTGTAATAACTGTTCGTTATTAGGTGATATATTTTTGGATGCATGATTTAGGGTGTTAACCAAGGGATGTAAACACGTGACAGTATACATACAATATATATTCGACTATTAAGAAATAACACTATTATTTATTTCAACATTTCTGTAATGCAACAACAATTCAACATGTTAATTATTTACAATTGAATATTATCAACAATTTCTGCAGAATCTAAGATAATCCTCAATAAAGAATTATTAGGATATACAATATTTTCTTCGTAACTTGCATAGCCCAAGAACCATATGACGCTAGCAACGTGTGCACATACTCCAAGAGTTCTTGCACCTACTTTGCAAGTGCAAAAAGTGCTGCTTATTGTTTTTTTATTTGGCCCTTGGTTATGATTATTCAATTCATCATAATATATGTACAAAGTATGCTTTCTTGCTTGGGTAATTCGAAAGTACAATCGTGCTCTTATCAACCCCGGTTCAAATAACTGAGTCTCAAAAATAAATTCGCGTATTCTATCACGACCCAATGTATCTTGGATATAAGCTGGTGGCAACCAAACTTGATAAGTAAAGAAAGTTTTGTGCAAAATATACTTTAGCGGCAGTCTGGGAAAATTGAGCTGATTTTGACCCATTTCCATCCACACACCTGCGCCTCGTCTCAAATGCAAACGTTCTTGTTCAACCCTCATTTTCAACAAGTTATCAGTTTGAGCTCGTTGAAGCATTCTTTCGGCTAAAGCATTATCTGCATTTTGCATAAGTATAGGTTTGTGAAATAAATTAATTATGGAACAAGCAATTTTTAGAAACTCTCCCAAGTTAGAGCAATTGGAATCATGTCCCGAAGTAATTTAAAAATATTCTTTAAATAATCGTGTCGTGTTTCCACAATTCATCTTGTTTTGTTACTAATCGTGACTGATTTGCCTCAACCCAAGTGCATCCCTGTAACCTCGATCAATAATAAAAATGTCGCCCTCTCGAACCCATTTTCTCAGATTTTCCTGGTCCTGATTCATGTCATGAACTGAAATAGCAGCATCATTATTTCGGCTGTCCGAAAAGTATGGACCATATACATCCAACACAAATCCATCTGGTGCTACAACTAGACCAGCCTTCAAAAGTGTATGCATTTCATGAATGGAAAAGGATTTCTTGCTTCACGAAAATTAGAACTCGTGGCACCTTCAAATATGACAATTAGGATAAAGTATAGCCTTTTTCACCTCAGGTTGATGATTATACAACACATTTGCGAACTCTGTTACATGTCTTCGGATAAATGCGTTTCTATCACGTGCCTCATTATATGTAATTCCTACGTTTTAACCTTGTTTCACTAGAAATGGGATAGTCTTTTTTCGTAACAATTCTATCCTTTCCATATAGACAACATGTTGACAATATCCATACAAAGTTCTAAATTGCTGTTGAGTTAGGGACGTCAGACTTTGGAAAACTGTGTCATCAAAATATTCCTCTTCGTCATATTTTATAGTAGCTGCAGTTTGCGTAAATTCTCGAATAGTTTTGAACCATGAAGCAATTTCAATTCCATCCATAATCACTCCTCTGGAAATAGAAAAATGATTTTCCATAAGTTGGAAGTCAACACACCCCTTGTGATTCAAATGCCCAATACAATTGGTATCTCGAGGAATAAATGTTTGTATCTTTACATAAAAATCCACTCGAGCACTCAACTCTGATCTGATTCTACAGTTACGGCCACATATGGAACATTTCCCAAATCTTTGTAGGTACTATTACTTCCATAGGAATTGCAGCTATGTTACCGTCTGTTTCGATTACTTGCATTATTCTGTTGTTACAGGCCAAATATATTCTGGAGTAATTACTGCATCATTTGATCCAAATCGTGGTCTGTGTATTATCATTTCTTCCAGAGTTGATATTTCTGTATACCAACTAATTCAATTGCTATCTATCGTGGTCGAGCAACATGCAATTATTGATCTAATATACCTTAGGTGTACCTACTAACATTTCAGCAAATTATATCGATACCTAGAAACCCCCTTCAAATATATGTGCCTAGTCCTTTGGTATACCTACGTAACTTCGGTGACAATACCATGAAGCTGATCTGATAGTGCAGTTGGAAGGTGTGGCCATGGGAACTCCGTAACGAAAGAAGGGGCCTTCAGCTCCTTCCAGTTGGAGTACGTAGTTTTTATGTGATATCAGATTAGTATTGAGCTCGGATCATATTTACGACTATATGAAAGCATATTAGATTTATCTTACTCCTAAAAGTTTGTGAGACGAAAGTAGAGACGATGGCATATACCATGAGCATATTATTACTTCCAAACTATCATTGGTAACCAAAATGTGTATACGACGATATAGAAGTAGAGAGATGTACCGTGACCAAATATGTGTATTTTATTTCGCTCTTCTTTTACTCAGGTTTTTTGTAGAAATAATGGAAAGCTATAATTTTTTTTAATATCATTGCGATATTTTGAATTGTTTCGGGGAAATATTGAAATGTCTTATTTCTCTTTTGTTTTTTGATTTTATCTTTCGTATTATTCGATTTTAAGGAAAAGTCCACCTAGATTTTTGGTAGTGATAGTTAAGATGAATCTTTAAGCCATCTACTAATTTTTTTGATATGTTCAATGATTTTTTTAAAATCTGATTTTATTATTGAAAATTTTAATATATTTTTTAAACATTGATAAAATATGGGTCAGATATTTTGATGGAACTCATGGAACCTATGCATAAAATGTTTCAACTTGTAATTTTTTCCAATATGGTCAAATATTCATGTTTACTGTTTTACGGCTATATCTCCCGTACTATTCAATTCAGAGAAAAAATATCGTGAGGTTTTCTGTAGAAACTGTTTAGTACAATATATTTGCGTTCGCGAAAATTTTCGAAATTTTCAGTCATTTCCGAGAAAAATTAAGTTGTTATAATTTAGAGAGTACATTTTCAGATTTTCAATTGTTTTTTATTTTTCGGTGGAGTGAGAGCAAAATGTACTTGAAATATTTTGTAGCACCATTTAAAAGGTATACACAGAAATTCGTAGATTTCCATATTTTCCGTTGGTTTGCGAGATTTTTGAATTAAAGTCGGACCATGTATTTCGGAAAATCTTCCTGAAAAATCCATTTTGAATTTTCCGATCCCGCCCAGTTTCAATAGGCTTCCTGTACGGTTGTCGAACTATTCTGGAACAGAATATAAAATCGAAAGGATCACCCATGCGACCTGTAGTCGAACCACAAGGAATTTTCATAAAAACCCCGGAAAAACCATCTTGGAATTTTCCTATTTGCTTCATATTTAAATGACAGGATACACTTTTCTGTAGAACATGATGGCACAGTTCCGAAACGACACGTCGAAGGGTTCCGGAGATATTTCACTTTATGTTTGGTAAAGAGTACAGAGTACAGACAGACAGACAGACCACATACAAAAACCAAAGTTGCTCAAAATTCGGTGGGGATCATTTTCTCCAGAGCAACTATAACCTCTTTCTCGCTTGGTTTCCGAGATAGCTTTTCACTAGAGACCGTAGTATACTCCTCTATAGTATATCTTTGTATAACAAGGGGCCTTCTGACCCCTTTCAGTTGGAGTACGTAGTTTTTATGTGATATCAGGTTAGTATTGAGGTCTGACTAAATTTACGACTATATGAAAGCTATTAGAGTTTATCTTGCCCTAAAAGTTTGTGAGACGGAAGTAGGGACATAGCATATACCATGAGCATATTATTACTCGAAACTATCATTGGGCACCAAAGATGGTATACGACGATATATAAGTAGAGATATGACTGGACCAAATATGTGGTATTTTATTTCGCTCTTGTTCACTTTGGTTTTTCGTAGGAAAAATTAAAAGCTATAATATTTTTATTTTTTCATATATTATTGCAATATTTTGAATGGATTCGGGGAAATATGAAAATGTCTTATTCCTCTTTTGTTCTTTGATTTTATCTTCCGTTCTATTCGATTTGAAGAAAATGGTAACTGAACTTTTTCGTAGTTGCAGTTAAGTAGAATCTTTTTGCTCTCTATAATTTCTTTGATATGTCCAATAGTTTTTGAGAAATTTGAATTTTATTATTGAAAATTTCTATATTTTTTTTAACTTTGAATGATCAAAAAAATATGGTTTAGTTGGAAGTCATGAAACTCTTTAAACAAAATGTTTCAACTTGTGTCATTTTTTCCAATATTATGGTCAAATATTCGTATTTCCCGTTTTCGGCTATATCTCCCGTACTATTCGATTCAGACAAAAAGTATGCCGAAATTATATTATGGTCAAATATTCATATTTACAATTTTTTGGCTATATCTCCCGTACTATTGAATTCAGAGATTAAGTACTTGGAGTTTTTTCTAGGATCTGTCAAGAGCTATATATATGCTGCCAAAAAATTTGAAAATTCTCAGTTGTTTTCGAGAAAAATCAAGTTGTTTTATTTTCAAGATTCATTTTTCAGATTTTCAATTGTATTTTGATTTTTCCCCGGGGGAGTGAGAGAAAATCTTTCGACAATAATTGTGGCACATTTGGGAGGAACACCCATCCGTAGATTTCCATTTTTCCCTTTTGTTTGCGAGATTTTTAAACTATGTCAGACCATGTATTTAGAAATTTTGAAAATCCTTTGTTTTGGTCACGTCCAGTTTCAATACCCTGGATATTTAACCCTGAGTCGAACCAAAAGGAATTTTTGAAAAAATCCGAAAAACCATCTTGGAATTCTCCGATTTTCTTCTAATTTTAAAGAATGAAATTTTTTCTGGGAACATCATGGCAAAGTTTCAAGACGAGGTCGGGGTTCCGAGATATTTCATATATGTTTGGGAAAGATTGGGAAATTTTAGAAAAAATGAAAACCATCTTGAATTTTCCGATTTTTCATATTTCAATACAGATATAATTTTATGGAACAGATGGTAAAGTTTCAAGACGATACGTCCAAGGGTTCCGGGATATTTAATTCATGATTGGTACAGAGTACAGAGAGTACAAAAAAGACCCATACAAAACCAAAGTTGTCAAAATTATGGGGATCATTTTCTCAAACCAACTATCCTCCTCTTTCGCCAGTTTCCGAGATAGCATTTCACCAGAGACCGTGATATCTAAGAATCGTTTAAAAAGGCCTGGCCCCTTCCGTTGGGGGAAATAAAAAATTTTCCCCATTTTCAAAAATGATTACAAATATAATTGTTTGAAATACAACAAAAAACAGATTTACAAAATTATCATGGATTAAAAAATGACAAAAAAAAAGGTTGAAACATACAGTATATGAAATTGCATCAAAAAATAGCCAATGGGGAACAAGAAATTTATTGATGACAATAGCCAATCAGGGGAAAAAATGGGGTTGATAAAAAAATTTTAAATTGTGGAAAA
>JAFIRS010008798.1:0-14457 GCA_018342105.1 Gonioctena quinquepunctata | reverse complement strand
GAGTTCTCTTGACACTTTTATTTTATTGCACATTAGGATTATTGGCGATGGTATGTAACGAAAATCAAGTACCGTAATAATGCATGTAGAATGGAAATGAAAAGGTAATATGGCATTATTTGAGGCCACATACCCCAAGTGCCATGTTTGAATATTATAAAAATGTAATATATAATAAGAGGAACACCGGCGCCTGAATATTAATTCGACCTAGCTATCGAAATGCCATTTCAATTGGTTTTTCAAATAATGGCTCCCAAGATAATTTCGGTGAGTCTGTTTCCTTGTAATTTCAAATGAAAACGATATTTCCATTTCGAATTGAAGGATGTTCATGTATTCTGCCAATTGCTGCTAATGACATTATTCATTTATTTTGAATTTGAAATAACATTCATAGTACTACATGTGCCATCGAAAACATATCAAACTTTTGTTGAACAAACAGAATCAATTCCAATTGTTATTTGTAATTTAAATACCGGTTAACACAATAAAAATGAATTTTGATAATTGGATAAAAAATAAATTTTTCCTGGCAAATTTATAGACCGGATGTCTTAGTAATTACTATTTCCAATAGGAAAATACAATCGAATTGTTATTAGGAATGAAATTACACTCAACGAAAATAATATCTATTCCGTTTATATTATCGCAAGTCGCATAAAAAAGAAGTGACATTTAAATGGGAGTTTACGGTCAAGTCGAATAAAAAGTAGAACGGCGTGCCATAGAAAAGTTGTGCGTGATCATACATAAAAAAAATATACTTTTTTTTTCGGTTATAATTGTCATTGTCAATAATTGTCAATCAATTTAATAGATGGCGTTAGCGGATAGAGTAAGTAGATCATTCCATCTTTCCTCGTTCGGTCGAAGTCTGTTTTATTTACCACTAGTCTAGTCAACAAGTGCTTTTTTGGCAATTTTTTTTCAGTAATCTCGCAAAATATGAACAAGGTGTCATTCGATTCGGAATAGCATGTATATGATTTTTGTAAAAATTGAAGTTCCGCTCGCAAAAATTGCAAAAGTTATAAACAATTTACTAAAAAAAAGGGGGTTTGGTTTTTTGCAAATATCTCAAAAACTAATTGAGATTTTTGAAATCTAAAAAAAGATTCCTAAAAGAAAGGTCAGCTCCCGGAACTGTAGGACCAATATTCATACGGCCGAAAACGGGTACTCTGGCTTGCACAATTAAGAAATGAAAAAATTCAGGCACTCACTGGATAGATGAACGAACAATAATCCGCCGGCTAAAAAAATGTATCGCGATTTTTCAATTAGTTATGCAATAGTTAATTAACAATTTTGCTGCTTGAACATGAACATTGCAAGTGTGATAATTGTTAAACTATAAATCTGATATTTTTTCCTTCCTTGGAGCTATTCTCAAAAGGCTTCAGAATTGATCTCCGTTGGAAAAATAAAAAAAAAACAGTTTTTCATTAACAATTTACGTAGTTGCAAAATTAAAAAAAAATTTATGATCATTTTATATTTTTAATGATCTGTTTTTTTATTATCAAAAGGTGCATAAAAATATTTTTTTTTAAATTTTTATCTTTATTGTTTAAATAATTAAAATATTTTTTTGAAAATATATCTATGATGCAAATGATTTAAAAGAAATGTATTGCTTGAAAACGTATTTGTTAATTAAACAATTTTTTTCTAGCACATATAATTATATTAAGGGGCCATTTTTTCAATCAAAATGTATCCTGCTTTTCGATATTTAAAAAAAATGTTTTATTTAATTTTTAATTTTTTATTCAATAAACAAATAAATTTTTACCTCATATTTTTTTTTCTTATTCTACTTAAGTAATAAAAACTACCACGAGTTGTTTTTTGGGATTTTTTTTTTAATAATTTTTGTCGAATTTTATAATTACTACTGTTCTCCGTAACTCCATCATTCTCACCTGGTTTTTCATCTTTTAAATTATTATAATTTATAAACTAATGGAGATACGATAAAAACACTTGAGGCTTATTTATTCTTCATTAATCAAAGAACAAATTCATCTTAAAACTCAAGTTATTTATTTAATTTATTGCGGTTGTTTATAAAAAATATTTTGAGAAATTTTTTTTAGCTTTAATGTTTAAATATCTTATGAACTATTACAAATATGACAACATCACTTCAGTAACTTGTCATTTAACGTTCATTAATAAACAATTTGAGCTTTTAGATTTAAGTCTCACTCTATTATTTTTTGAAAAATTCACTAATATCTGGAAAAATATTTCGAGTTTAATTTTTCTGGCATTGTCTCTAATAGGTTCATAATATTTTATAAATGACAATGGTTTTTTCTGCAATATTACTGAGACAATAGATTCTTTAGTAAATTCTAGTTATTCATCAATTAACAGAATATTTTATGCACGTTCATCTTCATTACCATTAAAATCTCATTTTATTGTATTTGACCCGCATATCTACGAATGATCATCAATGGACACTTAATGATAATTTCAGTTCAATTCTAACATGCTTGTTTCATTAAACTTTTATTCTTAGCTCTTAATATTTTCCATTCTCCAAATTGCAACACAAGAAGAAACTGAAGATTATGAGCCACCATCAAAGAAACGTTCCAAAAAATTAACCTAATGTACAATAAAATAAAAAAACCGTATTATTAAATGTAAACAATTCTTCATAAATAAAGTTCGTTAAATTAAACACAATGTCAAGATCATTTTTCGTTTATAAGACGCTTAGGCTAATTAACTTTTTTTTGTTAACATATTTTTTGTATTGATAATTAAAAAAATAATAGAGTGAGACTTAAATCTAAAAGCTCAAATTGTTTATTAATGAACTTCAAATGACAAGTTACTGAAGTGATATTGTTTTTTGTAAAAGTTCATGAAATATTAAACATTACAGCTAAAAAAAAATTTTCTCAAAGTATTTTTTATAAACAATGCAATAAATTAAATAAATAATTTGGTAACAACTTGAGTTTTAAGCTGAATTTGTTCTTTGATTAATGGAGAATAAATAAGTCTCGATTGTTTTGATCGTTTCTCCATTAGTTTATAAATTTTAATAATTTAAAAGATGAAAAACCAGGTGAGAATGATGGAGTTACGAAGACGGGTAATTATAAAATTCGATAAAAAATATTGGAAAAAAAACGCAAAAAACAATCATGGTTGTTTTTGTGACATTAAGAAGAATAAGAAAAAAAATATGAGGTAAAATTTATTTGTTTATGATAACAAATTGTTTATTAAAACATAAAAAATTAAATAAAACATTTTTTTTAAATATCGAAAAGCAAGATAATTTATGATTTGAAAAATGGTTTCTGAATATTAATCATAAGTGGTAAAAAAATTGTTAATTAACAAATACGTTTTTAAGTAATAATTTTTTTTTAGGGAACGATTTTTTTTTAATAATTATTTGCTTCAAAGATTATGATTCAGCATGGCATGTAGATGATTTTTGAAAAAAATAAAGTTCCGCTCGCAAAAATTGTAAAAGTTATAAACAATTTACTGAAAAAAGGTGGTTTGGTTTTTGCAAATATGGGACGAAGCGTAAATCATATATAGATAAAATTCCGCATCCAATGACACCTTGTTCATAATTTTACGTGGGGGCCTTCTCCAACAGACGAAATGGCTCTTGTGAATCAGACTATTTGTACTTCAAGACGATTTTGTAGGCTAGTATTTGAATTATTAAAATTAACATTAATTGTTCATGAAATACACGGATTTATTTGATTAATGTCAAGTTCATAATGTATTCTAGCGGTGTTCAATCACATTTTTGTTAATAAATACCCAAGATATACAATTTTTTTGTAAAATTATTCATTATGTTTTTTTATCTATTTTTATAAAAAACTATATACCGTCATTTTAAAAAAAATCTAAAAAATGTTTTTTTGTTGATATGGTTGTTTTTGTAATTTTATTGTTTCAGAAAAAAAATACAATGAGATCTGAAATTTGTTTATAACAAATTGTTAACTTGATAAACAATCACATTTTCAATAAACTTTTTTAATTTTTTGTTATTCCAATGCTAATTATGTTTTTAAAGGAAAAAAATATTCTTAAATAATTATTAATAATGGAAAATTAAAAAAACAATTATAAACAATAATATTTTTATGTGAGAAAAAAATGTTTTTAACATTATATTCTCTAGCACGTTAGTCGCCATGTGAACCGGCCTTTTGTTTTCAACTGAAAGAGCCGCCCAGGCCCTGTGACATGACATACGGGCTTCACTACTTGCTTTCACTTTATGCTCTGTGAACCCCCGTAAAGATCACATATTGTGGAATATTGAAATATGGGGCCTGGAGGTCCCAATCAACTTTTGAGCCTAGAACTTTTCTTTTCTGTATCAAGGATAATGCAAAAAGAAAAATATTAATTCAAAAATAACTTTACTATTCTCTCAAGCAAGCAAAAATGGGGGCCTGGGAGACAAATTTTTATTGTCTCATTTGGGCGATTAACGTGCTAGACAACAAAATGGTAATTTTTTTTTAAATATTAAACTAATCAATTTGTTTAGAAACAAATGTCCTAAAAATTGTTTTTCGAATGTTATTACATGCCTTCGTTTAATGCAAAAACAACAATAGCAAAACATATGGTTATACCTTTTTTTTTAATTTAAAAAAAATATAATAAACAAAATAAACAACTTTAAAAAACTTTCATTACGTGATCTTGTTAAAAAAAATATAAAAGAGCGAACAATTTTTAGAGCTATTATTTATACATTTATGCCGTTTTTTATGAAAACCGCGGTCCGAAAATAAGGACTAATTAACAAATGCCTAGCTTGTTGAAAAATAAACTTTTTTTTTTCTAACGGGACCTTGTCCTTTCAAGAGTTAAAAACAAAGCATAATTTGTCAAACTAGTCAAATTGGTATTTAATAGTATAAAAAAAATATTTTATATGGTGTACTCTCTTTAGAGACGGCGCGCGCATGCATAGCGGTCGCGCAGCCCATTTTACGTTAAATTAAAATTATAATCAATGGAGATAGCGTGGACTTTTTTATTTGGAATTTTCCCCTCTTCAAGAATCTTTTTTCCGATTTCCACTATCCCTTATAGTTTTTGAGTTATTCCCAAAAAACTGAACCTTTTTTTGTTTTTTGTTAATAACAATTGCAATTTTCGTCGCAAAAAAAAACAAAAAGTCGTCTTTCAGTATTGCATCCCGAATCGAATGAGCTATTGCTCATATTTTTTGGAGACATGGAATTATTTTTCGCAGGAAACTCACTTCTCGACTAGTCTATCACGTTCAAATGTCCAAATAAATGACAAAAGTCATCTATAACAATGTTTCATTTAAAGCGATTCAATGTGCGCAAACCGTGTTGTGCCTATGAAAAGGCTATCAAAAAAATTCTTGTTGTGACATCCTGAAAATCGCCATCTGCGGCGGACATTGACTGTCGCTCACGACTACCTACCAAATGCATAAATGTTGCAGAAAACCCATATCAACACGAATATTACCAAACTACCTACTAATCTAGGTACATAAATCTGAAATTGAGCGAGCAATAGGTACAATACAAAACTTTATGTTGAAAAGAGAAACATTCTCAATTGAATATTTCAAAAAAATCAACAAAACTGTAGGTATGTTAATAACTATTAACTTAGGATTTTTTTGTTTTAGGGGGCAGGTCGTATGGCAATCTTCGCATAATTTGTACATATTCGTTATCATCATTGTCGGAGGTTAGCGAATTAATTCAAGCATCGTGTTTTCTATTGAAATCTCCACGTTTGTATTTATTATATTTACTCAACATTCATACATACAAAATTTTATGCACGACTGGTATATTTGATGTCATGTAGATAGATACCTCTTTATATCTAGAACATGATAAAAATACATCAAGGCTGCCGTGAGGATGTATATTCATATCATATCGGAAACAGAATAAATCAAGAAGTGATGGAATGAATGTTACCATGGCAACTCAGTCAATTTTTCGAAATAAGATTATATAGGCTAGTAGCCATATTTGCTGTCAATTTTTGTGATCACAGATAATTTATTACTGATTTTGAAAAAAAGTGTGCATTGTACTCCACCAGAAATAAGTAAAGCAGCTGAGGATGCGAAATTGAGTTTATTGCCAAGTAAATCCAAGAAAATATACGACAAGGTGTATGAAGAATTCGTGAGGTGGTGCAACGGGAAAAATGTAAAAAATAAGAAATACACAGAGACTGTACTTCTTGCCTAGTTTCTGGAAAAATCTAAATATTGTAAGCCCTCTACCATGTGGTCATATTATTCCATACTGAAAGCTACTTTAAATGTACATGATAATATAGATATCAGTAGATAGGTACGCAAGATTGATAGCTTTTTTGAAACGAAAATTTGATGGTTATAAACCAAAGAAATCGAAGATTCTAAGCAGAGAAGAATTCGAGTTATTTTTGAGGGAAGCACCAGACGATTTGTATCTTATGATGAAAGTAAGTTCTAATTTCATGTTTTCTCAATGTTCAGTATGTTAATCTGATAATTTATTGTAGGTAGCACTAATTTTTGGTATTTGTGGAGCATGTTGCCGCGAAGAATTGGCAAATATCACAGTGGACGACATTCAAGATTTCGAGACATTCTTACTCATAACTATACGAGAAACCAAAACGAAGATAGATCGAGTATTTACTGTAATCGATAAAGAACATAAATATCCAAATAAAGTTATTTGGATATTTACAGAAAATATTCTTCCATGCGAGATCAGAATGATCAAAAGCGTTTTTTTTTATATTATAAAAATGGCAAGTGTACGAGACAGGTTATCGGAAAAAATACATTCGGTCAAATACAATTCAGAATAGCCACTTACCTGGGTATTTCTAATGCGAAAGAATATACTGGTCACTGCTTCAGACGTTCCTCAGCAACTATGTTAGCAGATGCAGGCGAGGATATAATCAACATTAAAAGACATGCTGGGTGGAAGTCGACGATTGTTGCGGAAGGTTATATTGAAAATTCAGTTGCAAATAATCTGAAGATTGCTAAGAAAATTGTAGAAAATGATAAGCCTTCTACTAGCCATTGGAGACAATCTGAAAATTTTGCTCACTACTATGAAACACCAGATAATAACATGCATTCTCTTCAGACTTCTAGTAATGAGGAATCAGTTGAAATCAGTAACTATCTGCAACAACAGAAAACAACAAATCCAAATATTTCCATAAATAACTGTTCTAATTGTATTGTCAATATTAAGTTATAATTCATTTTTTAAATTAATTTATGTTCATTGTTTTCGTTATATTATTGTTAATAATGTTTTGGGTTTGATTATATGATCAATCGGATTATAGATTTCTATCGATATGAGATTGAAATTCACTTTAGCGCCTGTTCAACGATTTTATCGCCCGCCGGGCGATAAAGTAGTCCGCAGGCGCTAAAGTGCTACTTTACGCCCGCAAATCCGGTCGTGCATAAAGAGCATATTATCATCTAAATGAATACTTTCAGGACAATTGTGATGTGAGTCTATTAATATTAATTAATGTTATGTATTTTTTTACCTTCATGTCTAGTTGTTATTGTAGATATTTTAAACAACTCGTAATATGTTAAATAGGTACTTTAATAATAATTTCTAGATGCTTTTATCACACATGACTGTAATTGTTTGTTAAAAATAGATTTCTCTTAGAACAATAAACCAGTGAAATAAACAAACAACTGGAAAGGCGGCTATCTTGAGGCAAGCGGCCGAGATATGCAACCCGCCGTATTGTGGTATATCCCTCTCTGTCTAGTTCATGTTTATAATAATAATAATAATAATAATATTTCTTTATTTCTGAATTAACCTTATATATACATGTATACATAAAGCTAAAAAAGCAATGACGTCAAAAGTATAGCACATTTCAGAAGATATGGTTCATATAGTCATCTACATTGTACGGTTCTAGATCTAGGAGCAATTTTTTAATTTTTGTTTTGAACAGATTCTGGTTTCCTATTGATTTAATAGTATTCGGTAGCTTATTAAATATTCTTATACACATATAAGATGGATTTTTTTCAGTCAAACAAAGTCGATGTTTAGGGTAGTTTATGTTAATGGATCTGGTTTCATATCTGGTGTTTAATTCTTTGATTATTCCAAATTTGCTCTTATTTCTTTGTAAGAACATCAGGCACTCGTATAGATAAAGAGCATATACAGTGAAAATTCTTTTCTCTCTGAAAAGTCCTCTGCATGACTGTCTAAAATCCCTCTTATATATGATTCGGAGTACCTTTTTTTGGATAATAAAAATGTTCTCTACAGTTGAGCCTATTCCCCAAAATATTAGTCCATATCGCATGACAGATTCAAAATTGGCATGGTATAGTGTTCTATATGTTGGTTCATTTAAGTATTTTGCAGTTATTCTAATTGCATAGCAAACCTTATTTAGCTTACTAGCAACATATTCTATATGTTGTTTCCAGTCCAGAAAGCGGTCTAGTATGATACCTAACAACTTAGTATGATGATTTACTTCCAAGTTTTGTTCTTCCAATTTAATAAATTCTGGTTTGTTTTCCTACTGTGACTTGTACTAAAAATCACCATTTGTTTTATCCTCATTTAGAATAAGTTTATTTTGTTGAAACCAGTTTTTGCCTTTGTGTAGGTGTTTGTTGCTTCAATTGAGAGATTTTGTTCATCTTCCGCTCCCACAGCCAAATTTGTATCATCCGCAAATATGGTTATGTTTCCATTTCCATTTAAATTTTCTGTTTATATCCCAAATCAATTATAAAATTAGGAATAGAATTGGTCCTGCAATACTTCCTTGAGGTACTCCTGTATTATTATATAATATGTCTGATTTTTCAATGATTCCTTTCCTGGTTATTTTAATACGCTGTGTCCTATTTGAAAGATATGATTTAAACCACTCACCAGCATTTCCTCGTACACCATATATTTCCATTTTTTTCAATAAAATGTTCCTATCCAGGCAGTCATATGCTTTTGACAAATCAAAAAACATACCTAATGCTAGTTTATCGTCTTCTATAAAGTTTAAAAGTTCTTTGGTGAATTGGCAGATGGCGGTTAGTGTATATCGCGTCATCATAGAGCTACCACTTAATAAAGCAATATTTAAAATTTTAACAATGTTTTGTAGATATAACTCTCTGAAAGGTGCAAAATAAACAATAAGTTTACAGTTTATTACATAATATCGATCAACGTGGTCGATTTGAAATACATACGGGCACTTTTCCAGAGGACATACTAGGGTTGGTTGCGCCTGTTGTCCGACCAGTGCCGGTTTTCGACTAGTTTCATACAAATCTCAAGGAAATAAGAAACTATAAGCAATATCAGTCATCTAATAAAATCTTCCCCGTTTTCGACCACCTTTCCCCACCACTTCTCAGAATTTTCGAGTCGTTTACGTGACAATTTCATTATTAAATGCTTAGGGTGCGTAGGCAGTCAGTGAGCAGATTACTAAAGACACGAAATAGTTTAAAATTTGTAGTGAACTGTGACTTCAGAAATAGCAAATAAGTGATAAATTATCTTTCAATTACTTCATTTTTTGTGTGGTATGTCAAGTTTAATCTATCCTTCTGCCAAAAAACTATGTTTGAACCATGGTTACAATATTTTTCTATATAAAATGAAGTGGTCGCATATTAGGTATGTGATATATGTGCTTTTCCCTTTCTCGACCACTTGGTCGAGAACCGGACAAACAGCACTTAGATTGTCTATCCCTTTTCATTTTACTAAATCTAAATACGGTTGAACTCTTCTAACACATTATTAGTAAATTATACTCCTTAACCCATAGAACACACGAAATCCATTGGACGTCCATTTTAGGTCCATCTCAAGTCCAAACGTCCATGGACATTGAATGGATGTTCATTGTACGTGTGAACATGGACGTCCATTGGATGTTAAACATGTTCGTCCATTGTACATCCATTCAATGTCCAAAAATATTTATATGAATTTCAGTTTGATCCCTATAAGAATCTTATTTTTATTTCAAATGAAATTCGTAAGTATCTTCAATCACTGTATTATTTTCGGGATCGAAAAACGTTATTTTTCCGGTTGCTATTTTTTCCTGCCGCCTATGAAATATTTTTTAAATTCGCGGGCAATTTTTTGGGTCGTTGCGAGCGCCGCGAACGTTTAGTGGAACGTGCCTGTGTTGTTGAGAAATGTGAGGTTAATGCTTCGCGTCTTTGCTCTCCATTTATGACTCCATTTTGTTCGTTCATCGATGGTAATAAACAAGTATACTTTTCATTAATGATTAATATGGGTTCCAAAAACCTTTGGAATAAATATTATAAGATAGTGCGACTGATGCATGGTGGTGAATTTCAGATGAAAATGAGTGTGCTGCAGGTTTCAACAGAAATGCAACCTATTTACAGATATCTTGGAAGCAAGAAATAAAACAAAAGTGGCTGAATACAGCAGTGATCTGAATGATGATGATCCATAGTCTAGAAAATATAGAAAGAAGAAAGTGAGGCCAATGAAACAAATGAAATTACCTCTACCTCCCCCCATTTAAGCCTACAATGAAAAAAAAAAGGATTGAGTCCCTCCCAAGTGTCTCCTGTCAATAGTGAAATAAATGAAGGTGTATAATTTTCCAAGTAGTTTTGGAGTAATGATCATATATAACAAACTCAAACATGGCAAATCTTTCCTGTACGTACTCTTTGAAGCAAAGTTTCATTCCTTTATGTTGATTATTAATTTTTCAGTCAAATAAGATTTCAAAAACTGGAGGAGTTAATGAAAAGGTCTCGCATCTCAATATATTTACCACGTCGAAAATGAAACAATCATTCAAGAATTTGAAAATGGCCGACTTCCTGATCAGTGGGTGGAACAAAAGATATATTGTTGATTATTATTGAATATATACATACATACATACGGGTGCTGCAGAACAGGCATATGAAAAAACGAACAAAAAAGAAATAGACGAGGCAAATATTACATGGTTAAGGAGAGCAAATGAAAGGAAATGAATCGTTCTCAGAATATTTTTATTTATTTATACTTTTGACCAGTGTCCTTATTCTTTTGTTTTATTATACATTTTTTTAGAGTATCTACTTACATTTATGTTGTTTTTTAATGAATTCCTTTGGTGGATGATGTGTAAACAGTTAGTTTTTGAAAGTGTCGTCAATTTTGTGCAAGATATAAAAGAATGAAACTAGAGAGTTCTAGTAGCTCAATTTTGGTTGTATCAATTTTCAGTTGAATTTCAACCTTTGAAATATGTGAGAAGACAAATTTTATTGAAATCTATTTATGGAATTGTATAGAGAAAATTGTTCATAAGTTTGATAGGTTCAAGATAAACAACTTCTGTTACAATTTTTTTGTGAATGTGTTAGTTTTTGGAATATAAATGATAATTTTGAATTAAAAAATGTATATTTCCAAAATTATTGATTTTACGAAAAATTACTTATCAAAGAATATTTATCCTGATATGCCATGCTCGTAAACATTTTAATTAAGATCCAGAACACTAAGGAATTTTGGGTTCTAACAATCAAATGTCAACTTTCTGATATGAAATGTAATTGACACAGGGTGTTGACATATTGGGCAATACTTGCTAACATATGGTATAGGTAAAAAAATAACACTTGGTACTTATTCCCTTTCGAATATTGTATCACCGAGATTTTTGTGATAACTTTATCGAGAAGTCTTTGTGATTCTCTATTCAAGTAGAAATGTCTAAAAGGGGCACACTACAAGAACAATGTATGTATGAGAACTTGTGTTAGTTTTACCTTTACAATATGTTCCAAAGTATTGCCCATTATTTACAAGACACCTTGTATAATCTGTATCCTCTGGATTCATTTTGGATATACAATGGATGTACATTGGACGACCACAATGGTTGTTATTTGGATATGTTCTGGACATCCATTTTACCAAATATGGACATACAATGGATGCCCAAAATACGCACAATTTACGTCCATGGACGTTATCTGGGCTTTAATTGTACGTCCAAAGTGGTGTCCTGGACGTCCATTGAACGTCCATTGAATGTACATTGGACTAATTCTGGACATCCAGTGGATGTCTTGAACATCCATATTCAACGTCCATTGTACGTACATGTGCTGTGTGGGAAAAATAGAGTCCAGTTTTCGACCACATTTTTTTAAATCCTTCTATTTATTTTTCTGCCTTCTTTTTGCAGTGATCAATGGTGGTCGAAAAGTGTTATCTTTTTCGACCAGATGATTATATATGGTTTTTCATTGGAATTATGTAGGTAGATAATGTTCGATTTAAGCCAATTCCATTTGTTTTTGAAATGCCATAAAAAAATCAAAACAGATTAACGAAAATAAACCAAAAAAACTCACATTGAAGGGCAAAAAAAGGAAGTTTTTTCGATATAGCGACGATGTTTAGAAAGAGCTCTTATAGAAATTAGAGAGGAAAGGATGAGTATAAATAAAGCGAGTCAACAATTTAACGTCCCTAAAACTACTATTACAGACAGAATCAAGGGCAAATCAAACAAAATGAACGAAAAACTGGACCTGAAGCGTTACTAGGTCGAGAAGTCGAAGAAAAAATTAAACAATGGGTTACAAATATAGGCAAAGGGGTTTCTCTTAAAAAAAAAAACTTTAAAAATACGCTCTGGAAGATTTGACAAAAAAAAAACCGATATGTTAAAATTTCTGGTCGAAGATCAGATTGAGCAGACATCATTCAAAACTGACCAAGATCTTGATAGCTATCATTCAGACTCAGGAACTCAGACTGAGGACAGAAAAATGAAACATCTGACCGATGATCAATTACAGCCCAATCCTTGTATAGAGTTCCAAAAATCATGCTATGCAGTATAATAAATACCCCAATCTCCCATGTTGACAATCAGATCGAACCAATTCCTCATAAGTCAGATTCACAAACATCGAATTCAGACTGAAAACCTCTAGCTGAAAACCAACCAAAACAAATATCTTTTGAAAGACACCTTCTTTTTCCAGAACCAATAAAAAAATCTGTTTGGAATCCAAAAGAAAAATTGCCCAGTGCGATTTCATCACAAGAATGGAGATCATATTATGCTAAGAAAGAAAATGAAAAGAAACCAAACGAAAATAAAGAAATGACGAAAAAGAATAGAAACACACAACAACCCTGAACATGTAATGTCAGCAAAAATAACGATAAAATAAAATGTGCTGCTTGCCAAGAGGAACTAAGTGATGTTGAAGATGACGATGAAAAAAATATAGGGTGCGATATATGCCCCCAATGGTTCCATATGAGGTGTACCTACAGAATTTAATGGAATTTCTTAAGAAGAAGCTTTATTGAAAGATTATATTTGTTTCATGCGTTCCTAAGAACACATGAAACATATTTTATTTCTTGTTTTACTGATATATTTTAATTTGTTGTATATTATTTTCATCTCATATATGAAAATTGCTTTAATTTGTATGTTAAGTTTTTTATGTTTCGAAGGTTTTATTAGAAATAAATTTGTTTTTCATAAAGTTCTCGTTTAATTAAAAGGTAGGTAATCAGATTAGAAAAGTTGTCTTCATCTCTTCCCAAAGATGGTAGAGGAGGGGCCTGTTGTTGACCCTCCAATAAAAAGCATGGTCGACAAACGGATCTGTTCTCGACCGCGTGGTCGAAAATAAGAATACTAATGGTCGAGTAGAAGTAGCAAGTGGTCGAAAACCGGTAAAAAATGACTTTTCTACTTGTTTTTATTCTATAAAATTTTCAGGTGATGAAAATATAATTATTCTTCTACCACGCCATTAAAAAATACCTATTGATTGGTTTTGTAACAAACTAACTTCGAAAGAAAATAGTACACTCTCTGTAATTTATTGGCATTTGAATTTCGAATATCACTTGAATGGTCGAAAACCGGCGCAATCACCCATCAGATAATCGAAATTATGTTTCCACAAGTAATTTTAAAAACCGACCCGTATGTGAATTTGGTAACCTTACCAAGTGTATGTGACCAAATTCAAAACAAATGTTTTAGTAATCGTTTATTTACATCGTGTTTTGTCAAATGATTAGATTAGACCAACTTGGTTCTGTCAATGACAATGTCTGGATGTCAGTGAGCTCAGGATCAAGTCATTTTTAATTTTATTTGTTCAGCAGTTTTTGTAAAGCCCCTACTCAACAAGTCATCTTCAAGGCTCTTGTAAATGTCTAGGTGTTTAAATTTTTTGCCATCCAAAATTGATATAATTTTCTTGCCAAAAATATTTGGAGAAACGCACTGGTTTCTTCATCTGTCCAATTAATACATTTGGACTTTTTTATAGGAGGTTCTGAACTACAGCAACTCATTTTATATAAAAAA
>JAFIRS010008797.1:0-14471 GCA_018342105.1 Gonioctena quinquepunctata | reverse complement strand
ACAGGCTCTTATGGGAGTTTCCATCGGGGTCAGAGGAAATTTCCCCAGATTATGGGTACTTTTTTGGAAAAGTGAAAAAGTGGCCCCGTACCCGTGTAGCTATATCTACTAAAGTCTGGTTGTAGTTAAGCAAGAGAAAAAGTGTAACAGAGTGTCAATTAGTTTCGAAGTCCAGAAGCGTTGAGGTATCCATAAGTGGAAATTGTGAATAACTTGTATTTGAGCTTGGTTTCTCCGTGTGCTGAAGCACCCACAGTTTATTAATTCTGCATTTAATATTATTACATTTGGTTCAATTATTTGCCGGGAGTTTAAATATTATTGCTTGTATTATTATAATTTCATTTCTTTAATTATCTGTCGTGGCATTTACATCTTAGTTCGGCAATAGTATTTTTTCTTTGATTTAATTCGTTACCTGAGAAGTTAAATATATCTTCTGCATTATAATAATTTCCTTTATTCGAGCCTTTGCCGAAACGTTTAAGTTGGTCAGGAGACTACAGAGTGAATATTGATTTATGTTATTTTTGGGTGGTACAATCGAACTTTTCGTGAAATCGATTGAGTGTTTATTTTAGTCAATTGTTGGTTGGATTATGAATAAATATAAAGATTAATTTGCCAAGTTGAATATCATAAAGTGGATGAGTTTATTTTGATTTTCCTCTGAAACAAATATTGGTGTCCCCGCGGAAAGAAATTCTCAAATAAGCTTTTGCAGGTGTTTTTTTTTTTGTTAAGGGAAAACTTTTACGAATAATTCTCAGATTTGGCCGTTATTATAATTGTTGGGTTATGTTTTCAGTTGTTTGAGTTCGGGGAAAACGCCGAATGCAAACAACTGACGCAAAAGTTTACATCACCTCAATCAGTGAATCTCAGTTTTCCATTGTCTTAAGTTCAGGGAAAACGCCGAATTTAAGCCATTGTCATATAAACAAATTACATAACAACAATTATTGTTCCCCGCTGTTCAGATTCAGGCACTAACCAATATACGAGAAATTAAAAGTTGATTTGTCCTGGAAAATACGTGCAGAGCAAAAGTTTACGAATTTTACAAGTTATAAACATATTCAGGAGGAATAATAAATTTAGCGATTAGAGAAGGTGATTTGGTAAATAAGGGTTATTGATTCCCTTTGAGGGTATGTCAGTTATTTTATATTACGAAAAACACTGCGATACTTTGTCGTCTGCATCCACGCCCAGTTGTTAACATTGTTTAAGCTCAGGGAAATCGCCGACCATTAACAATAGTAAAACAAATCCAACTTTATATAAATCTTGTTAAGAAGAAAAGTCGAGGTAAAAAAGGCCTATTTTCAGGAACAGAGAGAAATATCACAGCCGGGATTAGTAAAACGTGAAGCTTAGGTAATATACAAGTGGACCGTGGGACACAATTTTGTTTTGAAGTTGACAAGGGAAGTCGGAAGGTGAAACCAGTTGCCTACAAACTTGGAAAATCACTTTCTGAGTCAGTCAGTTAACCGTGTTCAGGAAAATAATAGTTTTTTCTTGTGAAATTCATATTATTTCATTTATTCCCTTAATTGCCGTGAATTTTCAGTTTATTTGGTCAGTAATATACGGAATGTGAATATCATTTCGATACTTATATTAATAGGATTATACGTATATATTACCCCTACTTGAAGGGGCCAGGCCGATTTTGTTTAGATTTAAGCAAAAATACTTGTATATGAAAATTTTTGTAACAAATCGTATTGAGCACTTGAATATACCAGTTAATTTAATGCATATTACACACTGTGTTTACATTGAAAAAAAGAAACCTTTTCTATTTCATATAAAGTATTGGAGTTACGCAGCAGACGTATTTAGTCAAGTTGTAAAACAGAAATTTGTGAAAAAATAACAAAAAAAGACATTTTTGTCTCTCTGTCTCTTTGGGAGATGTTACATCCCAGCCTATTATTTAGGAATAGGAATACCCCACCTCGGCCCAACTACAGTTAAGCCGCTGGACATTTATCGAAAGTTAAACCTTCTGTAATGCCACTGGTCTGGGATAGACCATTATTCCCTATAATTAGCCCGCGACGCTAAGGACGCTTCTAATATAGAAATCATATACTCGATTAGTCCTTTGTTGAAAAGTTGCTCGCAAAGCCACAACTTTGTTGGGCAGTAGCAGCAATTATTTAGAATGATAATCGCACCGAAGTTAATGAACGTGAGCGGCTACATCCACTATCTTCTTTCTACTACCCAGAGAACATAGGTTGTTTATTTAGAAATATGTACCGTTCGCTGAACTCTATATCAATAAAATGCACTTGGAAACATAAGACTTATATTCATATAAAAAAAAAAGGAACATAAAAACAAAAACACCTACACAATTACACTTATAATGCAAGTAGTTTGGTATATACTCAAGAAATAGTCAAAAAATAACTATTATTAATGGATAGAGTAAAATAAAAGTAAAACATATACTGAAAATAACAAGCAATTAGCTCTTCGGACTATTTATTGTTATCTGAGACTGTTTTCAAGAAACTTAATACAAACAAATTAAATAAAAAATTTAGGTGCATGAACTGTCTACAAGCAATTTCACTTCATTCCCGTATAAACAATTCCCCTTTTTATAACTTAGTAAACCTTTTACCAAAAATAAATTGACAAAATTATATGTATTACAAGATAAACAACAAAACAAAAAAATTTGATATAGGCAACAACATGACCAATTTTACTTGTGATTACTCGGTACCATGTATTGTTGGATTATATGTCACACGGACATGGTTTAGCAACACTCAACAATTGTTCTTTCTATTGAATATATGTATGCATAATATTACTAATAAGAACTTCATATAATATTAATAGGGAACCAAAACATCAATTTCAATAATAGGAAGTCATTACCTAGGTCGAATTGTCCATTTGTCTTCCTTGGGTCGCACTCGAAGGGTTTCACGATTAACCGGATTTATTAGTTTAGTTGCGTTTCACTGGTCGTTACCGGATCATTTTAAAAGATGAATTATTAGCTAGGTTTCAGGGACAACAGCAACAAAGAGTCATTTGATCGAAAGAAAACAACACTATATAAAAGAAAAGGTAATCTCGTCTGAGGTAACTTTTACGATGGTTGAGATTACTTCTTGTTAGAGCGATTAGATTTGTCTTTAATTGTTCGGTAAAGATTGTCTTTACACTACCTCCAGTTGAATGGATGACCTGTTAGTATTGCTTTAATCAAGATTGTTTTTATACGCGAAAGGCTTTTCTTCTCGTGACATTTTGCACTGAGTCCTAATGCGAATGCCTACTATATTTCTTCTCGTATGATATACGGCATTACTCAACGGTCTACTGTTTTGAACTACCTTCACTCTTTTCGGCTCCCGTCGTCTTTATAAGATCTTCGACATAGAAGCTAGGGCGGGACTTAGGTAACACTATTGTTTTCTTTCCGTTAATTGGTTATTGTGGGCAGATAACGCGGTGGCTCGTAAAACTGATAAGGGCCTTGTTTTTGGATATATTTATGACTAACCCGCGGTTGCTTATCTATGTTATAATTGGATACCCTTTTACTGATTGACGGTATTTATGATGGCTGTCGGGTAGTCGCTGAAATAATGACCAACAAGTGTGTTTATGAATTTCGAAGTGTCTATTCCCGGTGATTCACGAGTTTGTTTACGTCCATTAATGATGCGGGTTGGTGATACTCGCGTTATTGAGGTTTTTAATTGCCCTGTGTTTTATCGACTTTGACGGGTGCTAGATTTATGGATATGTTTCGGTAGTTAATGAAACTGATTTTCCTATCTGGCTGTGACGTTCCTATTAGATAAATATCCAGTGGCAAGTTTGATTTTTTAAAGGATTGATCATAACAGAGACATAAAAAAGCAAACGGCGTTCAGTATCCAAAAATTGTACTTAGAGCCTAGAGTATTTTGTAAAGATTCGAAAGTGTCAACATACCAGACCCTGGACGTTCCGTATTCCATCTGTAGCTACCTAGTGCGTGAAGAAAACCACTATAAAAATCTGGCGCCCGAGATTTGAAATAGAGAAAGGAAAATATTTCCTGGCTAATTCTGGGTCATAAATAACGTGACTTTCTAGGAGTTTGAGAGCTATTAAAACAGACCCTAGAAAAATCCGTCACAATGTTTGTCCAGGAATATTTCGTCTTGGGGGTGTTATGCCTGGGATGAGGTCTTGGGGATATTTTGTCGTGAGATATTTTGTCCGGGCATATTTTGTCGAGGATATTTATCGGGGATATTTTGTCCAGGGATAAAACGCATGGAACCCCTTCACTTGCTATAAAACCGACTTCCAGAATTCAGGTTATTGTCTATTGCACATAATAATGATTATATACATTCAGCTTCAGAAATAAAATATTTAGATGTGACAATTGATCACCTTAGATGGGCTAGGCATACAACAAAACGTCGTCAACACTGTCAAAAGTATGTTATTCAGATTTGAATATTTATCAAATATTCTAGAAACTTACCGCATGAAAATTTTAAACATTGAGTCAAGAATTCAGTACGGAATACTTGGATGGGTGAAAGCTTCAATGTTTATCTGAAAAAAGTATTCATACTACAGGAATATTTCCCGAAAATCGTACAGAAAAAAGACAAAAATTATTCAACCGAAAATTATTTAGTGAATCAAGAATATTCGACTGGAGGCAACTCTACCTCTATAACTTATTGATTTACACTTATATAAACAAAAATAGCATCCTACAAAGATTAAACCATACTCGACAAACAAGGCAGAACACACAATTGCACATAAAACCAAATGCGGTGAAGAGGAATATTGGCCGGAGAAATCAAACATACTATGTCAAAAAGTTTTTAATCGAGCTCCAAAAAATATGAAAAAAGAAATACTCACTTCAAATTCTACCCATCTCATCAAAAAAAGACTGTAATTATACATATACAGCTTGATATGATGATATGATATTGATATGATATGATGATATTGATATTGATATGATATGATGATATGATATTGATATGATATTGATATGATATGATATTGATATGATATTGATATGATATTGATATGATGATATGATATTCATATTCATATTTTTTTCAACTCATAATAACAATCTGTAAACAAAGTGCAATATTCATGTGAGTTATTACGTATATCACTCCACTTTAATTTTTTTTTTAATTAGGAATTTAGATTTCTTTGTATGTAAATTAATATTAGTTATTCACTCACCGATCCATGCATACTAACGTACCATAGATAAACTATAAACTAACTGAATTCCCATGCACAACCTCGAGTTTTTATGGGATCTATGTTTTTTTACCATCTAGTTAATATTATAAAGACCAACATTTATTGTACTTTTATTTGGCAAATGAACTTATTATTATTATTCTTATTATATGCCTTGACTCTAGAAACAGAGCTGCAGATGTCATTGTTGGATCGCGTTTCCAATGTTAACTTGATATTCCGTAAATCCATATGATGAAGATATCGCCCACGTATCTTAACCAGAAAGGAACTGTTCCATATAGCCAATTTCTCGAAACACTCCATATATATATATATATATATATATATATATGTTGGCGATCGTTGGGGAAAGAAAATATCCCATAAGAAGTCCGTCGTCTTGTGAGTACTGGCATTACCAATTGACAACAAATAAGCTGATAGATAAATTGAGAGGATCAATTCAGAAAATTTCAAATTTAAGGAATGTAAGCGTTCGCTTCAACTCAGGTTTGCGCATTCATTTAGTGAAACCCAACTTCTGCATAACATTGAACTCGCCACAATAGGGCCAAATATATTTTGTTGCGATGGGGGTAAGTAAATATAAAATGAAAATGCGCGAAATTAGCTTTCTTTCTCATTGGGATCGTTGACTAAAACTTCCTTCTTTTATGTTGGAATCAAGCGTAGATAAGTGAAAAATTAAAATGAAATTGATTTATTTCCATGGTAAAATACATAATTTCCGGCGTATTAAAAAATACTTTGAAAAAATTGGGATTTCATTTGAAAATATTATTTATATAATTGCTAACAACATGAGGACCCCCACAAGAGGTTATCTTTACGATGGAAGATAGTGAAGAGTTTATCTTTTCAGTCGCAGATGATTCCACATCTGATTTTATGAACATCCTGTTCATACTTTCAAAAAATCAATTGGCGTTACTTTTACCTATTTGACTAATTGTAGAGATATATTTTCGAGCGTGCTGTGCTTTCCATCTGTGATATTTTCCCCTCGGAAAACCTCTCTTTACGGCTCGGGATTATCGTAATTTTATTATTAATAATGCAGTTCACAAGACGGAGCTACTTTGTGGAAGTCTTAGAAGGTAATCGACGTGTTCGCCAGTTTAATGGAAAATCTTTACGATTTAATTAATAAATTATCAATTCAAAATGACGAATTTCAACCAACACCAAATTTCAGAATTGACGTTCTCTTCCATATCTTATATTCACAGGATCATTCTTTTGAGTAATTTTCTCTCATTCGGTTATATCAATCAGAATATATAGAAGCCCTGCATCGCTCTTTCTACCAATGTTCTCACGATCCCTCCTTTTTTTTTTCAGCGAAAATATGAACTGTTACTAACGTTGATGTCCTGATCACGAATCCGTAAGAATTTTGAGCCAATCCTGCCCCCTAATATAATTTTTCGCAAAAATCGGTATATCCATCGCCCCTGGCGCGCATTGTATGTCATTCAGTTCTACCCCAGAAGAGATTTATTCTCGGTATATCTAACGATCGTAAAAATTTCAGAATACTACTCCAATAATTACGGAAGAAACGGGGGTATTTCCATGAGAAGTGAGATCCACTGTACATATATATATATATATATATATATATATACATATACAGGGCTATTCAAATTCGTTTCTGTACATGGGGATCTCGTAAACGATAAGAGATAGAGTGTCGGGTAAATCGTGGCAAAGTTGCGTATTTTAGAGACCTATTCAATGATGTGAAAAAATCCAATTTAGCTCCTTTGGTTCTGGAGATATACAGGAAAAACAAAAAAATCCCAACTTAGTTTTTTGCCTGTATCTTCTTTATTCGCAGACATATTGAAAATCTATCCACATCATGCTATTGGCACTTGATGTGGGCTATCAGAATATGTTCATGAATCTTTTATACAGGGTGTCATCTGAATTGGGCCACCCCCCCATCTTTGAATTTTTAAATACGGACCTGTATTTTTTGTTGTAGTTTTTGGATCGTCGACGTTCACTCCATACTGAGAAATCAAATTTAATTTTATATTTCTTGAAGTTTCGGTAATATTTTATTATAATTGGGTGAATTACGGCCTGGAAATTGGTTGACTGAGTTGAATAAAAACACAACAGCAACTTTCACGTCTCCCCATGTACCATAGTGTTTTTAGAGAGTATTTTTTTCATTTTTAGGTACCAATTCATATTTTTTCACATTTTCAATGCTCTTTGAGCATTTTCTACAGTGAACTTCGAATAGCAAAACCTTCTATGAATATCTGAAACATATCTACAACAAAAATAGATTATACACATGTATTTTGATAAGCTGGAAAAGAAATGATAGCAATAATTACATCCGAAACGAACACTATAATTGAAATGAAAATTGAAATGAAGTAATTTCTATACACAAAAAAAATTAATGGCGCAATAAATGTTCGAATTGGAGTCCTTCCATTTCGAGACATTTTTGAACTCGTTTTTTCATATTATGTATTGCCCTTAATACACTTCTTTGCTGCATTGTTGCGAAAGCATTCAGAATCCTCAATCTCAAGTCTTCCACATTTTCTTGCACCATAAGTGATTCTTGGAGATAGAAAGATCATAACACCACATTTTCGCTAGTTACTATAATACCTACCTATAAGTTGCTTATGTCTTTAGTTACCACGTTTAATACCGATGAAATCTCAGTAGACTATGAGAAAAATTGTCGATAATATTTTGACATTTGTCATATTTGTTGTATATCTTTGAGTTTATTGGTGTAAAAATGATGTTTTCCGCTGGAGAAAAACGGAACATGGTGAAAATTTATTAAGACAGTTATGCTACAGCCCAACGGTATATGGAAATTTATCCTGAAAGGCGTCAACCGCATGAAACTTTGTTCCAGAAATTAGACAAAAACCTCAGCGAATTTGGATCATTCAATAAGCCTCGCAAAAGTTATGGTAACAGAACTCCAGCCGAAATAGAGGAAAGTATTGTTGAAAAATTAAGTTTTATTTTAATTTTAATAAACTCTCAGTAATATCACTGAATTTTAGATTAATGAAAATTCATCGAAATCATCGCTACAAAATGCAGATGAATTGAATTTGGCACAAACGACAGTTTGGCGCACTCTCAGGAAGCATAATTTTAAATGTTACAAAATTAAAACGGTTCATAAATTACATCCAGGAGATCCCGAAAGAAGAAGAAATTTCTGCAACTGATTGCGTAGACAAATCGTAAGAGATAAAATTTTTTCGAATAACATCATTTGGACCAGAGAGTCGTTTCACAAATGCAGTGTATTCAATTAGGAATAATGAACAGTAACCTGTAGTAGAAGTCCATTGTATCTCGAAGTGAGGTGAGAAGTTTTATAGGTAGGTTGATCTTCACAATATATTATTTAAATCGATTAGTTAACAGATGGTGGGAGGTTGAAAACCATCGATTAGGTATACATGTTTCGAACCTCTATAGGTTCATCATCAGCGGAGAATAAAATTTCTACAATAAGATTTAAGTCTTTGTTCTTCTTTTATTGTAGATATTTTATTCTCCGCTGATGATGAACCTATAGAGGTTCGAAACATGTATACCTAAACTATGGTTTTTAACCTTCCACCATCTGTTAACTTATCGATTGTTAATATTATATTGTGGAGACGACTTCGAGTTTTTCTACTTCATAAAATAATGAACATGTTCGTCCTCAAGTGCGATTTGGATTTAATTTATGGGCAGGAATTTTTGATAATAAAATTCTTGGGCCATATATTTTCCAGGAGACATTGAATGGCGAACGTTATTTGCAATTCTTAAGGACCACCTTCACTGAATACTTCGAAGATATTCCAATAGGTAGGTTGAATGGAATCTGGTTTCAACATGATGGAGCTCGTCCTCATTGTACAAGAGAGGTTAATCAGTTTCTGAATACCACATTCAACAACAGATGGATAGCAAATAATGGGCCAACAAGATGGTCTGCAAGATCACGAGATCTTACTATTTTGGACTATTTTCTATGGGGGACATTTAAAAATAGGATTTACGCTGGCGCAGAGATAAAAAATATGGAAGACTTGAGATTGAGGATTTTGAATGCTTTCGCAACAATGCAGCAAAGAAGTGTATTAAGGGCAATAAATAATATGGAAAAATGAGTCCAAAAATGTCTCGAAATGGAAGGGCTCCAATTCGAACATTTATTGCGCCATTAATTTTTTTGTGTATATAAATTACTTCATTTCAATTCTCATTATAATTGTAGTGTTCGTTTCGGATGTAATTATTGCTATCATTTCTTTTTCAGCTTATCAAAATACATATGTAAGATCTATTTTTGTCGTAGATATGTTTCAGATAATCATAAAAGGTTTTGCTATTCGAAGTTAATTGTAGAAAACGCTCAAAGAGCATTGAAAATGTGAAGAAATATGAATTGGTACCTAAAAATGAAAAAAATACTCTCGAAAAACACTATGGTACATGGGCAGGCGTGAAAGTTGCTATTGTGTTTTTATTTAACTCAGTCAACCAATTTCCAGGGCCGTAATCTAAAAGGAAATAATTCACCCAATTATAATAAAATATTACCGAAACTTCCCGAAATATAGAATTGAATTTAATTACTCAGTATTACGTAATTACGTCGACAATCCAAAAACTACAACAAAAAATACAGGTCCGTATTTAAAAATTCAAAGATGGGGGTGTCCCAAGTCAGATGACACCCTGTATGAAAGATTCATGAACATATTCTGATAGCCCATATCAAGTGCCAATGGCAAAATGTGGACAGAATTTCAATATGTCTGCGAATAAAGAAGATACAGACAAAAAAATAATTTGGGATTTTTTTGTTTTTTCTGTATATCTCCAGAACCAAAAGAGCCAAATTCGATTTTTTCACATCATTGAATAGGTCTCTGAAATACGCAACTTTGCCACGATTCAACCGACACTATCTCTCATCGTTTACGAGATCCACATGTACAGAAATGAATTTGAATAGCCCTGTATATATATATATATATATATATATATATTAATTACACAAAATTATAGAGGTGACACCTATAATTTGTTGGGTGAAGCTTAGACCTAATGTCGTGGAATTTGATGACACGAAATTTTGTGCACATCAATTGGTCACCAACAGATGTCAGTATAGGCCAATCCACGACACCAAAAGTCGTACTCCTAGTGCGTTCAGAGTAACGCAAACAAATAAAGAAAGGGAGAGAAATTTGTTACGAATCCAAGAAAGCCACCATCCTCCTAAAGCTGTTTCATGGTTTCCCAATCATCAGGACTTGTGGTCTTTCTCAAATCCGTACCAAAAATCTCATAGTGCTAATACCTACCGGCAAGTATAAAAATGTGAAATGCACAAAATTATAGAAGTGACACTTATAATTTGTGGGGTGAAGCTTAGACGTAATGACGTGGAATTTGAAGACACGAAATTTCATGCACATCAATAGGTCACCAACAGATGTCAGTATAGGCCAATCCACGACACCAAAAGTCGAACTCGTAGTGCGTTCAGAGTAACGCATACGCTGTGCGCCCCTCCTGTTACCCCACCCGACGCATTAACTGACCACGTGGCAATGCGACACAGCGCACAGCTTGCCGAGCCGTGTTTGCGAAAACACAAGATCGTGACAATTATTACCTTTTGAAACATGCCGCCTATTTAAACAACCGCAGAGAAAGTACAAAAGATTTGGCTATTTTTTGGCCCAAAATGGTGGTTTGTTCGAACATTTAATAAAATAATTCCGTACACAAAATATTTAATTTGGTTTATCTTTTCTTGTAAATTTTTTTTTTCTCTCCATTCAAGCAATAATTGTCTTTCTGTAAGAAATAAGTTTTTTGTTTTTATTGTCTTACAGAAATATCGTTTGCTTTTGTTTATGTTCAAGAATTTTCTTTTATTTTCGCGGCCACCACGGCACCAAAGATATTTTGATCTACATGTCGTCCGAAAGATTAAATTGATTCAATGATTCAGTTTAATTTGTTCAAATTATCTGCTAAATTATCGTCAATAATTCTTCTTCTTGCGCCACATTCTTCGCTGCTACCAGTATGATCGCGTCCTGGAGCTGACCGCCGGGACCGCCCTGATTCTCCTATCTCTGGGTCGTGACGTAAATATCCCTTCCTCGAGCGAGTCGAGGAGAAATTGTAATGCTCTCTCAACATATAGCAAGCTATTCTTTACGCTCTCATGAAACCACCGTACCCAAGATAAATACTTTCCGATACTGTATGTTGTAACGAATTTTTCGTTGCTTCCTTATATATAACCAATTTCTCATAATTTTTTCCGATTCTCTTTACGGTGGAACGGGTCAGTAGTCACTGCTCAGGTCGTGAAGAGTGCGCCTTTGTTGTCGTCTCCTGAAAATGGTATCGTGACAATTGTATTCATGTCGTCAAGCTGTGTTTTTTCCAAGTGTTTTTCAATAGAGAAAAACCAAGAACAGTTTGTGAAAAAAAACCCAGGTGAACTGTGATTTCGTCGAACCGAAAGGATAATCGTTCTCTTTCTTGATTTGAACGTCGAGATAGGCAGGTGGACTGAGTAAATTGATTTTGGTACGTACGATCTATAAGTTAAATAAGTTTCACTGCTGGAGTTTAGTTGAGTAATATTATTCTTTTTATCTTTCAATTAATGTTGTAGCCGATTATCATTTTCTTCTTTTTCCTTAGCTTGTAATATTAGAATTCTTGGATATACCGCTTGGTAATTTTTGAAGGTTGAATATAGATATTTCGGCCATTTTGACAAATCATTCATAGTACATATTGTGGCTAACGTAACATCTGTTCCGAATATTGGGAACTGTTTTTTTTTTATTGGAAATCAGTTCTACGCTTTTGCATTTTTTAGGTACCAAGTAATTGGTAATTTCGAATGGACTAGAGCTTACCTACCTCACACGACCACCGGTTTGTTCCAAGGATTCCAATTGAAGTGAAGGGCGAATTCGATTTTTCTGGGACAGTTTGGAGTGACTAATAGGACGGCTCTCTGGTAAGCAATTTTATTTATTTCATAACTATATGTTTATGAAAGTAATTTTCTTTTCTCTTGAGAAAGAATTGCTTATGGAGAGAGTTGTACCTCTGGCCTAACGGTCTCAGAACACTCGATTCGATTCAATATATGCCTCCAGCGTAAAGTTGATTTCCGTTAAATGAATTTCTTATATCTATTACTCCATTCAATTCCCAGTGTAGCTTGTGTGATTTTTGATCGTTGCAGAGTCAATTCACTTCAGTTACTACTTTGTCGCCAAGAGCAGGGAGATTCATTCTAATTTTTGAGAATTACTGTTTATCGATTTGAAAAGGGAATTGCCGCCCTATTTCAAAATTATCTTTATCTAAGAGAGTTGTGCCCACTGAAAGACGGAGGTCTCCTCTTCAGTTATCTTTGAAATTTCTTCAATTGAAAGAATTATTTAACATTATCTTTTTCTAAGAGAGTTGTGCCCACTGAAAGACGTGTGGTCTCCCTCTTCGGTTTATCTCTGGAAATTCTTCAATAAAAAGAATTATTTCACCTTATCTTTATCTAAGAGAGTCGTGCTCACTGAAAGACGTGTGTCTCTCTCTTCTTATCTTGGCGGAAGAGTATACTTTTACTCTGACTATTATCTTGGTTCAGAAACCCTATATTTTTTGTAGCTTACTAGAGTATTTTGGTTATAACGCTATATTTTCCTTTGGCACTTGCTTTAAAATGGTATATTTTTGCACTGGCAATTTTATAGTGTTTTGTTTTAAAATACTATATTTTTTCTCTGGTAAAATTTCAAGGAAATTTTTATATTTCTTTTGGAATACCTTTCCTCATAAAATTTTTTTACCCTTCGGGTACATAGAATCACCTTATCAAAACTTACTTGTTTCAAAACTCAACTGAATTTGAACATAACGTTATGGGTGAGGTTTGTTTTGTTTCGTTTTAAATTTTGTTCATTTTTAATATTTTTTTAAATTGTTAAAATTAACTTGTAAATTTAACTCCAGAATAGCAGATTGGATTGCTATTTATTATCTTTGTTCTTTCACTGTAACTTTCCAGTCTTTTATATAGACTGAATTTTTAGTAAATGCTATCATTTGCAGCTATCTTTGACTCTCGATGAAAATTTGAAACATAAAACTTGAGGTTCAAAGGATATCCTTCTGTTCTCCCTTTTTGTACATATTTTGATTCCTATCATCTTCTTCGCATGATATATACCACGGAGGGAACCCATCTACGGAGACAGAAGGACTAGTAACCTGGGAGGTCTTACAGCACATCCATATCAGCACTGGTCCGTGAAGATCAACTAAATTCACGCCGATAAGGGGGTCTAAAACCAACTATAGAACCACCCACGACCATCTCCATCGTAACCGCTGAAACCAAGTTCCTCCTAGATTCGCTAAGACCAGCTTCAAGAAACTAGCCTTCATCTCTCACTCAAGAACTCCGAAGGTATATCCGTGGCACCAACAACTGGATGAATCATAGTTGTAAATGTTCGGGTTTTGATCAGAGTCGAGAATACTGGTTTTTATTGTAATTTCTCAATTTTTGTTCACAGAAATCAATACTCTTATAGTATAATTGTCAACCTGTTTTTTTATTGTCCAATCATTTTAATTCCATCTGGAATAAATTTGTTGAGTTGATTTATTGCATATTTATTTGCCTTCCCATACAAGCTAGGTAACATTTATTCAATTTAATTTATTTCTGACTTTTGTCTTTAGCAAGTCTGGCGCCCAACTCTTGAACTAGTCAAGTTTAATGTATAATTTTTTTAGTGGCCAAATTTGATTAACTAGGAAAAGTCATTAATTGAACCTTACTCATGGGCTAACCTATTATCGGCACCTATCGGCAAAGTGATTTCACCTTCTTAAATTTGAACTTATAATTCAAAATCTGGGGTTCAAGTAAGGGTGTTGACAATTGAAACGTGGGGCTCGAAAAAACTTGACTCCTTTTTTTCTTTTTCGACGTCCAGCTGGTGGAAGACATAATAATTTTTGTTGAAAGAACATTTACAAATCTACCAAAAAATTGGTATATATTTATTTATTTTTTATATTTTTATCTTTGATATTTTGTGATTCTTACTGCCTATGTTTTGAGTTGCCTA
>JAFIRS010008796.1:0-14480 GCA_018342105.1 Gonioctena quinquepunctata | reverse complement strand
CGTTAATATAAAACTGCATTCATTTCGTTCGTTAGAAAGTACATAAAAGGAAAAAGAACTCAAAGACTTTCAACACATGTTGCCTTATTCCATATTTCATGCAAACGATCCCTTGCACTCATGTCTGCAGATCTCCGCGACAACTGTCTCTCCCCATTCTTCCAAATCACGGACTTCCGACGACGCACCATGAAATAATGGTTTTTAAAATCTTTCTTTCCGAAAACCATTTGACAATATTTTTTCAACATTTGTCACAATTAATAAAAGAGGATGATTAATGTTGAGAATTTGCGTATGCCAGAATTTTTGGGGAACGATGAGATGATTTCAGTACCTAAATTAATCATGGCAGAGCTTGGGTGTTTATACTGTACAGATGTTACAAAAAATACTGAATGTACAAAAATATGTTTTATTTCCTATACGTTGTATTTTACATAAGTGTTATTCATATTGAATAAATTTGATTTGGAATTATAAATGAAGCATAACATTGCCGATACATTCTGGTCGTTGAAAGTGAGGAATATCAAGTCTATCATTCGCAGCTACATTATTTTTACTAGAGCCCAGATCATTCCAATAGGATTTGAGTCTGGGTGGTATGGTGGAATTATCAAATCGGTATGCCCGTGTGAGTAGAATGACAACAAATTTGTATTCTTGCAGGAGAGCGTGTTGACTTAAGTGAAGAGCAAGGACGCAATTTTTAAACTATTATTCTAAAATCGTATGGGACCACTTTTCGCCGGTTGGACACAAAATGAAGGTTTTTGTCAAAACAATATTGAATATTTCAAAAATCATCGGGCCATGTATCTTTACTACAAATTTTCTGAAAACTTCAGTTGAATTGCTGAAAAATCTGTTTTCTGATTTGGTAATTTTTGAGATAAAGAAGAATATGTTTTTTGCGAACATTTTGACGATGTGGAGGATTGACTGCATCAGAGGTTGAAGTATTGCAGTTAGTCTCTGGTCGAACCCTAAAATTTCACTGTCCCAAAGCCATGGAAAGAAATTCTTTTGATTTTTATAAGGGATTAGAAATTATTGAAGGCAAAAATGAAATCATCAAGTTATATTGATGAAGCCCAAAAATACAGAGCAAACAAACACTCTTACAAGGAGAAGATACAGTGAATCCCTGCACTCTTGGGGTAGCGGTATCAAAAATAAAAAATGTCAGACATGGCGGTGTAGCCATAAAATGCAGTAATTAAGAAGAAATTAAAACAATTTGTGAAAATGTTCAAAAACGAATAGGAACATATTTTGAAGTTGAAGTACAAGAAAAGAAAAATCCTCGAAAAGAAGGGTTCAACGTTGGTCAGAAGCTAGCTGATACAAAAGATGATTTGATAGAAAAAATGATAATACAAAACAGTATTACAACACAGATAGAAAAAATGGAGCTGAAAATAGTTAACATATTTAAAAACAGAAAAAGAATGATTCATGTTACAATACAGTTAGATCCAGAGACATGTGCTATTATCAAGAAAAGAGAAGTATTGAACTTGGGTTGGAAAACTTGTTATTATCGTGACTACGTGAGTATCATGCAGTGCTTCAAATGTTGGAGATTTGGACATGCAAAAGTACATGTGATATATGTCCAAAATGTTCAGGAAAACATAAATCAGATATCTGTACCACAAATCAACAGACTTGTGTGAATTGTAAATATGCATCAGAAATACTGAAGATTCCTAATATAAATTATGACCATCCAGCATACAACAAAGGATGTGCATCCTATAGAAGAATCGTAAGTGAAGTTCAAGAAAAAATAGAATTTCCAGAATGGAAAGGTCAAGAAAGAGATGAAGATATAAAGGGGAATAGCAGGCAAAAGCAATACAACTATTTCAGTTCTGACATATAACTTAATGAATAGTCAAAGTGTGTCACTATGATGAAATAAAACATTTTATAGGTAGAATTCAACCTGCTGTTGTATGCTCATAACTGAGATTCACGTAACTGAGGATATAGAAAATAATGAGTTGTTCATTGAGAACTATATGTTATTAAGGCTTGATTCACAAAGCAGACACACAGGAGGAGTAATTTTTCATGTAAGTATGGATGTAACTTATAACAAATTGGGGACTTATATTATTGACAAGAATGTGTGGTGTTCTGTGGTTCAAGTCAAGATTGCTAATAATAGTTGCACACTAATGAAATTTTTTTAAGACTTTTTGTGTGAACAGCTCGAAAAATATATATCATTGAATCTATGTGATTGTGATTTTATAATGCTAGGAGATTTCAATATAGACTGAAATTCAGAAACTACTTACAGCAGAATATTGAAACAATGTTTTAAAGATAATGGTTCAGAGCGAATGGTCAAATCGAATACACATTTTTGGAGGAATTGAAGCAGTAAGATTGACTTGGTTTTCACATATTTGTATATATATATATATATATATATATATATATATATATATATATATATATATATATATATATATATATATATATATCTATATAGACCAACTCAGCTTCCGTTTCATAGTCGGCCCACCAAGCATCCACGTGTTTATACAAAGCAAACAGTTAATAGCCCACCCAGCCTCCGCCACTATCTCAGGCTAGTTAGCCTCCTCTGTATATGTTACATATGTTTTTTGGGAGTTTATGTAACTTGGCCTCCTTTTGAAGCTATTGTGTATTTACTGGGCCTCCTGACACTGTTGCCAATTTTTCAGTCAATATTCAATTCCACAGCATGATAACAAATCTCACGGCCTGTTGAAAAGTTTATCCGGTAGTTGAAAGTTTGAATTTCGCTTCATACTCTGAAATGAAGTTTATTTCAGTAGTATCGTATAACGAGAATATATAATCTACCTTCGATCATTCTGAAAATATTCAAGGAATAGTGGCTTGGAAGAGTTCCTAAAAATTATACTAGACAATAAGTATTCCATGATGAAAGCAGTAAACTATATTGGGTATATTTTGTGCTTATTAGTCTTCATTAATAGTAAAAATTCCCGATTCAAATTCTAACGTTCCACGATCTTCCACTACGGTTGACCACTCTTATTTTATTTTTTATCGAAATTTACCAAAAATCCAGTTGGTATCTATACATCAGTAAAATTCCAGGAGAGTTCTTGAAACTGACAGATCCAAAGCTCTATACTGGTCACTGTTTTCGCCGGTCTTTGGTCACTTTACTGGTGAAAGAAAGTGCAAACTTAAGTACTATCAAAAGACACAGGCGATGGAAATTTTAAATACTAAATTCAATTGGGGATTCGCTGGATAATTAGTAAAATATTGCCAAAAGCCTTCTTTAAGGCGGCCCCCAAAAAGGAAAAGGAATTTTTTTTTAAAAAAAAAAAAAAAAATTTTTATTTAAAAATAAAAATTTAAAGAAAATTGTTGACTCTTAACACCAGCATCTGAAGTAATCAACGTTCAATTCAACTGTTGACTTGAAATTACATTTCTAAAACTTACTTTGAAATTTATACTTTCAACACTTGCTCGCAATAACATCATAGAAACGCGCGCCGTCGATAGCAATTAGTTGGTAAATAGCCGCCACTAGTGAACAGTTATATTTATGTGTTGCATTTCGAGAAAAAAGTGACATAACTGCTCTCGAGTGATTGTAGCGATCCACTGCGAATGGCGCCTCTCGAACAAAAATTTATTTTCGCTCTCAATACATACCTAATATTTGAACTCATAGTCAAACTGCAATGCTCATATCATACACTTCCTCATTAAATAGTGCGATCCATTAAAACCTCCGACTATCTATCTATCTATCTACCATTGAAGGTTGATTCTGAGTATCAATAAATAAATTATTTAGATTTGGAGAGATTTCCATGACTTTAACTTCAAAACTAACGGTATTTTCATTTTCACCCCTTTGGGGATGAAGTATCAAAAAACCTTCATAGTGGTTACTCATGTCATCATAGTCTAGTAGAGAAGTGAGTTTCCTGCGAAAAATAGTTCTAAGCCTTCGGAATATATGAGCGATGACTCATTCGATTCGGGATGTCATTCTGACGAAAATGTGCTAGTTTTTTAACACAAAACAAAAAATAAAAACAGCCTTAGTTTTTTGGTAGAAACTCAAGAACTCTTGATGATAGATGAAATAAAAAAACAGATTCTTGAAGACGAGACTATTTACTATAAAAAAATTTGTCACGGAAATCTATATCAATTATTTATAATTTTGATTCAACGTTGAAAATAGGGCTACGCGCGGGCGTTACGGCAGGAGTACAGCACCTCTTGAGAGAGCAATTCAAATACAATATTTTTTATACTATCGAAAATAAATTTAAAAATTCAAAAAAATCAAAGTATCAGCTGAACACCTGAAAGAATATAATTTCGTTATTTTGTTTTCATTGAATTTTGATAATCGGAGGCTATTGTTAATTGAGTAGTTTTGTGGGAATCACCGTTTTTATAAAAACCGAATAATTGTTTAGAGAATGACTCCATTTTTTTTTGCTTTCTGGAGCACATTTTACATCTGAACTCAATGATATCATGCAGAAATTGATAAAAAATTGATTATTTTGTTATAAAAATTTTAAAAATCAAAAATATGAGATATCGAATAAACATTGTATTTTTTTTATATTCCACATATTATCAGTTTTATGTCTGACAAAGACATTTCAAACTTTATTATATTCTTATTTAAATTGTTTTTTTTTCAAAAAATTTTTATTTAAATAATATATTTAGAATTTTTTTCTTCCAAAATGCGGAATTGGTTATTCTCCACCTAATAGGAAAAAATATTTTTTTATCAATAATTCTTTATTTAGTTAACAATTAGTTATAAACAAACTTTGATTGGCGTTGATTTTTTTTGAGTAGTACAAAAAATAACAAGAACAACCATATACAACAAACTGTGTGTGTTTCTCATATTTTGTTATCTTTAGAAATTTATAATTACCAAACTAAGTAACTTTTAAACAATTTTATAGCGTGATATAATCGAGTACACTGTAAAATGTGCTTCAGGAAGCAAGAAATCATGGAGTCATTCTGTGAACAATTATTCGGTTTTTAATGAAATCGGCGGTTCCAAAAAAACTACTCAAATAACGATAGCCTATTATCAAAATTGAATGAAAAAAAATTCCCAAAATTACATTTTTCCAATGATCATAATACAATAATTTTTTGGAATTTCTAAATTTATATTTAATAATATAAAAAATATGTGAATTGCTCTCTCGAGGCTGTAGTTCACGTAACGCCACGCGAAGCCCTGTTTTAATTCATCGTTGAATTGAAATTATTAATAATTGGGATAGAGTTGCGAGAGTAACATTATCACAGGGAATTTCTTCTCTTTTTTAATTTTCCCGATAGTCGATAGTTCTTGAGCTTTTTCCAAAAAACTAGAACCGTTTTTATTTTTATTTCCGTTTTTTGGTAAAAAAATAGAAAAATACGACTTTTTTAGAATGTCATCCCGAATCGATTGATTCTGATACACGGAACAACATATATTATAAAAGGAAAAAAAAATATTATCCCATAGCGCATGGTTTGGAAAATGTTTTTATTTGTGGGAATATTGGTTGAGGATTCAGTAATATATATTGATATTACTTATCATTTCATTATGAAAAAATAAAATAAAATCTCGATACCTACTTTCAATTTTGAAAATGTGTTTGGTACCCCAGTTTATTTGGATCTATTTTTCTTAGTTTACTTTCAAGAAGAATTGAATATATTATTCATTGAGCATAATGATTTCTATTCAATTTCATTATTTCCTATTCTTTCAAATCCTCAATAACACAGTGAATAATTTTCTTTGGTAATATAAATACATAATTTTGAGTAGTTTTCAAGATCTGTGAAATAATGTTCCTCTTCCATTCGATTTTCTGTACCATTTAGAACTCTCACTTATAAGGTTTTCTTCCTGAAATATATTATTGTATTGTTATATTATTATCAACTACCATTTTTCCATATGTTTTCATCTAGCTTATGGCTCAGGCTATTCCGTGATTTCGTTTCCCGTTATCCTGTTATCCCGTTATCTCGTTTGACAGCGGAAGTAATGCTTTGTGACGACTATTACAAATTCACCAATCCCTTTCCACCCCTGTAGATAGGGCATTTTGAATGAAGTTTAACACGATTTATTTATTCGTGACAGAGAGCCAAAACACCAATTTTCCTTATTCTAACTCAAAAACTCACGGAACCCTAATAAACATTTTCAGCCCCCATTTCGCCCCTTTAGTAGTTGAATTTCCAAAAACACTGGAAAACAAATGTCTTCATATGTAAAAAGACCTCAAATATCCATTTTCATGATCCTAACTTAAAATGATTCACCCCCCATTTGACCCCTTTAGGGTTTGGATTGCTGAAGACACTGAAATAACAATTTTTATGAACCCAAGTCGAAAACTAAGGGTACTCCAGTACAAACTTTCGAACGCCATTTAACCCTTTTACCCCTTTAGGGGTTGAATTTCCAATAATCTAAAAATACGTGTTTCGTTATTTGAGAAGAAAAGGCCAAAAATAGCAGTTTCCATGACTCTAACTTCAAAACTAACGGTATTGTGATTTTCACCCCTTTAGGGATGGAGTATTGAAAAAAACTTGGTTATATACTTATGTCATCATAGGAATACGCTATCAAAATTTCAGCTCTTTGTGTTGAGTTATTTGGTCTGGGCGTTGAAGTTAGTGAATCAGTCAGTCAGGACATGTAATTATATATGTATAGATTATTTCAATTCATTAGTGTCTATATGTATATGTTCTGTTGACTATTTTTTGTTGGTATATTCCTAAGACAATGGGCTACTGATTTTATAATATAACTTGTGTCACACACCCAAAAAATTCCATCCTTTTTTTGTACATTTGAACAGTAGCATGTTCTGATTAAAATTGAATTCATTTAAGTCGTTTACTCGTTTTCATGATTTATCTGTAATCTTGAACCTTGGAATACCCCAGATTCCTACATTCAGTTAATTAATAATCCATTCTAAGCAACCTCATTCAGTAACTTCGTGGTACACAATATAATAACCGAAACTGAATAATACAAATCAAATACAAGACACATTACAAGAATATAGATTTTCTGATATGTGGAAAACAATGCAAGCGTTTTCTCAGGTTCACAAAATACTCAACTCAGAAAGAAATTAATTTTTTTTTTGCTTGAGAAGATAGCGAAAGTTTGGTGTCCTTTTGTTGAATCTTGCATGAGAAATTGTTTGAGTGATTTGTGTATTACATTGTCAAAGTACCTTTTCTGAAATGGTGAAATATCGCAATATTTCAGTGGACTCCGGAATAAATCTTGACGTAATCGCAGTAATATAAATTGCGGAATCAATGAGAAAAAGTATTTACCAGGCTCATTCTCAAATATTTGGGAGACAATTGCAGCTTCCACAATTTATTTCGTTCGTGCGCGGAAAGAATACATGTTTCTTGATGACAATCTAAAATGAATGATATTTGTGTGCATCCCCTGTGTTGCCAAATTGGGGGAAGCCCAGTGACCTTCGAAAGTATACGTTTTAAACACTATAACATAAACAAAGTATATAAGCAGCGCACTTCAGCGGCGAGAGACTGCACTAAATTTTAAATGGCTATCGGAAATCGGGCAACTTGGACTCCTCCATATTTTTGTGGCAAAGTGTTTGTTACTATGTTACATGTCGTATGCAACATTTTTTGAAGGGTGGTTACCGGGCGTCCGTATATCGGAGGCTCGGTGACATCGGAGTCTCAGTGAACCTCAAAATTAACAAGGCCGGAGGCCCACTTATACCGTATATATATATATATATATATATATATATATATATATATATATATATATACTTCTGTACTAGATGAATACACTTTCTCAAATAATAGAGTTATTGGAATAAACATTCAATATAAATGCTTTAAAAAAGTTACCATTGAAGTAGACTAACAAACATATCAGGATTTAATGATAGGTTATTGGAAATGGAATAAATTAAAAATTGTAAAAGCTGCAAACTATAATAAATGAATTCATGCCTAAAAAGAAAATTACAGTAGGGGGATGCAAACAAGAATGGTTCAATAATAATATTCGTAGAGCAATTCACGATAGAGACATAAGTTTTAGAAGATTAAAATTCACTAGGGATCTGGTTGATTGGAAATATTATAAAAATAAAAGGAATAGAGTTATTAGTATACTCAGAATGGGAAAATATGCTTATTATAACCAGAAAGTTGACATGTGTAAGTGTGATTCTAAGGAAATGTGGAAAACATTATATCATCTGAAACTAAAGATCATGTAACATGTAACAGAAATAAAATTTGGGGATGAAGTTGTTAGTGACAAGTTAGTCATGGTAGAAATGCTGAATGAATATTATATAAAAAGTCTGAGTTATAGAACTGTGGAGTGGCTATCATACATAGGAATTACGTGACTACACTCATGCAAATATAAAATGTTTTGTTGTTCTTACTGTATAGTGGTTGATTTAGTGGTGATTACGTAATAATCACCGAGTCGAAGTTGCAGTATCAGTTTCCGTCACTATGATGCTGCTTGAGACAGGACAAGACATGTCAAGAGAAAGTCCTCTCTTATAGAGAGAAACCGGTTTCTTGTCATGTCTCTCGACGCTCATTGAGACAATCACTAATCATCCAATACAAACATTTCACGTTCCAAACTTTTCCAACCAACATTTTCAGATGGATATTAATTCAATTAGGAAATATGCTCTATTACCGTGCCTAAGATGTCTAAAAACCCTGGTGAATGAACTGATTCGATTTTGTTTTGATTTTCGAGGGGACACCACCTGTTACTTCAACAGAGCTTCTCTCTGTGGTAGATGGCGTTGTCCAAAAATGTTTGTTTATGTTCTCGCTTAATGTCAGAACTTAATTTCTGACATCTGCAGCATCTTATATGAAATAATGTTCAGTGTTTTGTCGGTATCTATGCGTTTTCCATCTCTTTGATTTGAAATCTTGCTTAGCTTATTCCTGAGTTTGTTCTTTAAAAAATCACTCGTTCATCAGTTCATTATATAGTGCGTGAGGAATTATTTATTTTCAGGTAGTGTAGTGTGTAAGGATACTTTTTGTAGAATGGACCTCATTTGTATTTTGTGTGGACAGTATAAAGCCGCAGATTCGAATTTTCACCTGTATTCTGTACCAAAAGCAAGTACAAATCTTGACGAATTGACTAATAATGATATTTTCATAGTTCATCATATTGTATGCATTGAATTTTATATTTTCTGCAATTTAATGACAATTTCATTTCCAATTCTCCATCTGTCAAAATGCAGTTAACCTCAAATTCAAATGGTACAAAATACGAAAAACAACAGGACAGTGCTTTCTTTGTGCAATGCTGGGGGCTTCTAATTCTAGCTTTGTATTGGTGGAGTTTGACAGATGTCTCTTTTCAACCAATAGCAAAACTAGAATTAGAACCCGCGAACAGTTCATCTCAAAAAGAAAGCTGAGGAAATAAATATACCCTGTTACTGTATTGAAATGAAATTGGCGCCATCTGACAAGCTAGTAATGTCTTTTATCAAGTAGGCCAAGTGTCGCCAAGTCGATCCCAAACTTCTACAGGTGTAAGTGCAAGCACCAGGGTTTTTAGACATCTTAACCGTGTCATATTCAAATTTTCTACGTCAAACGGTATCTAAGAAAAATCGCTGTGACAGACAAACATGCAGACGAATACGTGAGTGATCTTATAAGGATTTCGATTTTTGTTCTTTTGGGACATGGAAACATAAGTGATTCAAAGGATAAACTTTCCAATCAACATTCAAATATTGAATATAATTCTTCAAATTGAAATGACCACTCCAATTTGGCAAGCACGAGACTGTTCATTATAATACTTCTCGCAGTGATTGATACTTTTGCTTTTTTTCCAATCATAAATAAGGCTAGAATGACTTGTGGTCGGCCAGCTCGTCAGGATATTTGATGACCACCCGGCGTGCGCCATCCAAATTACCTCGAAATTTCTAATTTACTGATTCCTTGATTAAATAAATTAGGTTTTTTTATTATCTTTACCACAAATTCAATTTGTTCACACGGAGCGCCCGTATCCCATCAAAATCTGATATTATATTCATGAAACGATTTCAGAAATTCTCAAAATTTATTAGTTTTAGATTTGAATCAGTTGATTACGCGTGAGCAATTTCTTATTATTTGTCTCCACCTGTGTGAACAGACCCAGGAAAATTACATATGCACATTAAGTTGTCCGGTGAACATTAACATTAGCCACAATTAAGTGTTTTCAGCTTCTACAAATTGTTTTATGGCAATTTGAGAGTATTATAAATGTAAATTTGATGACGATTTGCCAATGGTTCGTGTTAATCGAACCATATTCTTTATGAAATGCTAACTGAGTGAGGAAATACACACTGTAATGAGTGAAAATATCGATTGTAAAAGAAAATTATTGATATATTAATGAAATATTCCAACGGAAATATGTAATATTACTTTTGTTACGAAAGTCAGGTTTCTGATATATATATATATATATATATATATATATATATTGAATACTCATCTACAAATACAAAAATGTGCAAGATCTAAACATTATGGCCTATCTGGTCGCATTAATTTCTACCTATTGGAATCTATGTTATAAAGGTAACATAACCCCACCACTTATATCCATTCTTTCTAATATTATTTATGCATTCTAATTTTATTTGAAAAAGCCTGGAGGCATCCAAGAGAAACGTCGTCTCACTACTTTATAAAAAAAACACAGAATCTATACTGGTTTTTATATTTTATACAGAACCAATTCCCAAGAAACTACCCCCTATATATTGATACATTTTACATGGTTCAAGAAAACTCACACAAAAACATATCAAGCATTTGGGTGAAAAATGCCGACTTACTACGAGTCTATCAACCAAAATTATGGTCACACCACTGTGATGCTGATGAAGAAGATAACCAAGACCTCAAGAAAACTCATCAATCAAAAAAATAGAAGAATATTCCTACTACGTTGCAGAGACCAAAACATTTTTCCAAATTTTTTAAAATCAAATATAGACCACATCGCAGCAACCTAAAACACAGGTTCCAACAGGTAATTGTGAAAAAAAACAACTATTAAGCTTACTTATAGCTGACAACAAACCATACATAAAAAAATTGACAACCACCATTACAACCAAAAATAACGAATTAAACAAAAACTCCCCAACAGAAATTTACGAACTCACCCATTTTCGGTCATGATTGCAAGTATTTTACACCTATTTTGCAGCATTTCAACGCAAAATGAGAATACACATTTTGTAGTACTACACTTCTACTCTCGAAATCTTTTCGCAAAATTGGAATGGGACCAGCTATGACGCAACCAGGTCTGCTTCAATAAAGTGCTTTAGAAAAATCAAATTGCAATTATGCCAAAGCTAATAATCCAACAGTTCCTGACTTTTCGACATTTAAAGTACATATCAATCACTACTATGTCGTGGAGAGCCTACTCCAAAACTTGAAAAATGGCGGTATTATGAATTTGAAAATAAATGCAGATTTTTTCCGGTTTTTCTTCGTTACTAGTAATCCGAGTCGTGCTCATTTTTTCTCTACAATTCGTCATTATAATTCTCTACAATTCGTCCATTGGAGTATTGAGATTGCTTCATTATTTTTCAAGTTACAATTCAAAAACGATAAAAAATGAAAAAAATGCTTGTAAATGTTTATAACAAACTGAGCAATGACAGTTGGGAGAAGAAAACATAACAGGATATAACTACGGACTGTCTTCCTTATTATGGCACAGACGGTTTCCTGGTAATATTTTTGTCACGGAATCAATAGAGCAGAAAATCTCTATTGATTGGCCTATTAATGAAGTGACCGGAAGTATTCATAATTTCAATATTTTGCCTATCTTTACCAACGAGCAATATCACTTGTGAATAAAACACTAGTGGCAAACCCACCCAATAAAAATGGCTTCCAGCAAGTGTAAAATTATTTCATGAAATATCATCATATCAATCATATTCAAAATCAATTTTTAATTTGTAAAAATGTATGAACAAAAAGTGAGGAATAGTTTTGTCCCTTTGTTGAATCCAAATAATCACTATGTATATGCGTGCCTATATTGATACTCTATTATACTCATCCAACCACTTCGTTATATTTTCCACATAATAACAAAACCTGCAACGAAAGCGATGACAAAGCACAAATTCAAGATTTCATATTTAAAATGCCCGTTTTAATGGAGATTTTATTTTCTCTACCACCATCCCGCTGTGATAAAATGTTCTAAAAGCATTCTGAAAGGGTGTAATGTATTTAGTTCACCTGTAATTAACGGAGATGATCTACAACATATTTTTATGTGGTTATTAATATGAAACAACTTAGTCATTTTTGGGCGCATACAGAGTGGCCTCATTCAGATGTAACACACAATTGAGTAAAATTGTAATCAATATTTTTTTCTATGAGTTTGTTAATTGAAAAAAAATGGCAAAATACGTAATTTTTATTTATTTTTCCACTTGGGAATACGTTTTTTTTCACTTTCCAATTTTACACCCCAGCAGGTAAACACTGTCTAACCCGATTATGAAACAGATTATATCTCGAAAAGTATCGGTAATAGGAGAGGGAAATTCTGCATAAGGTTTACATTTTACTGAAGAGAGATTTTGGTCAGATGTTGCTGGAAATTTCTTCCTATAATCATGACATCATCCAGATACACCGGGAAAGATTTCCAAGTGAGTACACGCAATCTCAGCTCCATCAATCGCTCGCGGGTCGCCGGAGCATTACGAAGACCAAATTGTATAACAGTAAACTGATTCAGTCCACCACCAGTAGTAAACGCAGTCTTTTCCTTATCGTCTTCGTGTATTCACACTTGCCACTATGACAAGTGTGTCGTCAATTCGGAGTAATTGGTAGCTGTCCATCTTTGTGACGTTATTAAGTTTTCTATAGTCCACATAGAATCTTGTTGATCCATCTTTCATAAAAACCAGTACCGCGGACTCATGACAACTTTGTATTCTTTCGGTGACAACTGATTCAAGGATTTCTCGATAGTTCTCAGTATGTCATCAGTTGTGCGTGTCCCAGCATCCGCTTGTTTGACAGTCTACTACCCACTCAACTGGCTCGCATACTCCCATGATGTCTCCTTTTCGGGCTGTTATTCCATCAGATAATACAGTAGAAATTCTGACAGATATGTCCTGTTTCGTCCTAGTTGGACCTGATGCAAGTGATGATTTGCTAGGGGATTCTTCACATGGCTATACTATTCCAACGCAGCACACAGGGCCTCCTTCATGTCGAGCCTCAAGGATCTTCTCAGATGAACCAGGTAATCTGGCAGTTTTGACTACCCGAAATTTCGGATAGTGTTGTTGAAATAAATTATTTCTCTCCAAATTTGATAGTTTTCTTTCTGCTCACTATCGAAAAAATCCACAGTCACCGATCAGATCCATCTCAAGAATTAAGTCGTCTTCTATGTCTACCACAAAAATCCTTTTCATGATTCGTGGTCTTCCGGGGGTTGATGTGTCAACTTTTCCTCGTATCGCTTCATTCTTTTCAGTGACCGTTTGTAGGACGAAAGTGGATGTGAGTGGTCTAACAGTGTCTGGTTTTAAGGCACCGCTGTGGACCAGGAGAACTGGTGCACCAGTATCTATAGTGCATATGAAATCCCTTTGGTTCACTTTCCTCTGATGGTCGAACTAGCGGTAGTTCTTCTGATTCTATTGACGTGGATGACCCTGGAGGCTTCGTTATCGCTAGCCAGTATGCGCCTTGATTTGCTGGCTGATTTCAGTTTTCCTGGTACCTATCCGAGGATTTTCTAGATGATCCCATCCTCGCAGGTGAGTAAGAACGTAGTGGTGTTCTGGAAGGTGATGACGAACATGGTGGTATCCTCACCCTGAAATATATCTTGAAATGTCCACGTCTATCACTTCTGAAGCAGTTCCTCGTGATTGGTTAGTAGCGCTGCTATTTCAGGGTTCCAGTTTTTCTCTCAGGTCTCCATCTCCTTCATCGTCCCACACATTGGCCGTTGTCGCAGCTTATAGGGACCATGAAACCAAAAGTCGGTGGTTTCACGAAATAATGCGACGTGCCAGGGCTGTCACATTGCATTATTTCGTGAAACCACGTTGGTATTGGATCTTCAGTTGAGCATTTTTTTTTTCGAGTTCTGCATGATTTTCTCGTTCGCTTTTCTCGTTTCTTCCATTGATTTTGGCATCTTCCTCCAGGCCTACGATTTGTTCCTAAGTTTTCTAGAACATCTGCTCGAAAAATGTTTGATGTTGTTCCCATTCCTTGTTTTATTCATCCAGAATTTTACCGAAAATTCTCCTGTAACT